>JAFBJQ010002420.1:0-21609 GCA_016785345.1 Trinectes maculatus | reverse complement strand
GGCAGCTCTGGCATTGCGGAGTGCCTTCTTATAAGCTTTAAAGCTGTTTTTTCCAGGCTATGTGGGTCTCCTCACGGTTGGTGGAGCGCCACTTTCTTTCTAACTTTCTTGACACCTGTTTTAGCTTGTGAGTGTCAGAATTATACCAGGGCGCTTGTTTGTTTTGTTTGATGAGTTTTTTCTTAAGGGGCGCAATTGAGTCAAGAGCTGATTGTAATGATTCTGTTGTGGTATTGACAAAATTATCAATCTGTGAATAATTAAAACCAGTTAAAGACTCTGCTTCATGAGGCTGTGGTAGTGACTTCAACGTTAATGGAATAATTTCCTTAAATTTAGCCACAGCATTGTCAGTCAGGCATCTTGACAGAGAGATTTTGGTTAAAGGCCTGTGGTCCAATAATAGAACCTCAAAGGTTAATAAGCTATGATCTGATAAAAGGGGATTTTGTGGAAGTATTAACAGTTGTTCAATATTGATGCCATATGTAAGAACTAAGACAAGGGTGTGGTTAAAGCAGTGGGTTGGTTGGTGTACACATTGACTGAAACCAACAGAGTCTAATATTGAATTAAATGCAGCAGTTAGGCTGTCACTTTCAGTGTCCACATGAATATTAAAGTCACCGACTAAATTAGATAGGAACTCTGAGAATTCTGTTAAGAACTCAGAATAAGGCCCAGGAGCACGGTAAACTACCACAAATATAACTGGCTGCAATGTTTTCCATGTTGGCTGGGATAGACTGAGGAGGAGGCTTTAAAATGAGTTAAAGTTAAGTTTGGGTTTGGGAGTAATTGATAAATTAGAGTTATAGATGGCTGCAACACCACCTCCACGACCAGAGCCACGGGGGATGTGAGTATTTGAATGACTGGGAGGAGTGGATTTAGGCTGACATATTCATCAGGATGCAGCCAGGTTTCAGTTAATGATAGGAGATCAATGTTATGATCTGAGATTAATTCATTTACTAAAGCAGCCTTAGATGACAGTGATCTTATGTTTAATAGTCCACATCTAATTCTTTTGTTCTGTTGTGCTTTTTCATGGGTTATGTTTACTTTTGTCAGATTTTCCTGTTTGTTTCCTCTGTTTATTTTTTGTTTGAACAATCTAGTGGGGCGGGGGGCAGACACAGTCTCTATGGGATTGTTGGTGGGTGACAAATCCAAAGTCAGCGCAGATAAGTGTGTAAGACTACAACTCTGCCTCCTGGCCTCGTCTCTGATCTGTCATGGGAAGCTAATAAAATCTCTAATATTATGAGAAAGGAGAGAGGCTCCAGCCAAAGTGGGATGGACGCCGTCTCTCCTGACGAGACCAGGTTTTCCCCAGAACGTTTGCCAATTGTTGACAAAGCCCACATCGTTAGCGGGACACCACCTCGACAGCTAGCGGTTGAATGACAACATGCGGCTATACATGTCATCGCTAGATAAATTAGGCAGGGGTCCAGAGAACACTACGGAGTCCGACATTGTCTTTGCGTATTTACACACCGACTCCACATTAACCTTAGTGACTTCCGAGTGACGGAGTCGAGAGTCGTTGCTGCCTACGTGTATTACAACATTACGGTATTTACGTTTAGCCTTAGCCAGCAGCTTCAGTTTGGATTCAATGTCGCCCGCTCTGGCCCCAGGCAAACAATCGACTATGGTCGCTGGTGTCGCTAATTTCACGTTTCTCAAAACAGAATCGCCAATGATCAGAGTGTGTTCCTCAGCGGGTGTGTCGCTGAGTGGAGAAAACTTGTTGGAAACATGAGTTGGAGTGTCCCGATCAGCAGGCTTAGCTTTAGCACTATGCCTCCTTCGGACAGTCACCCAGCCGCCCGAGTCCCCGGCTGCACGGGGGCTGTCGGGAGACCGCTAGCAGGGGCTAAGCTAGGTGGCTCCGCACTGACTACCGGGCCCTGGCTAGCTACCGCTAATTTAGGTTCTAAGGTACGGAGCCGGGCTTCTAACTCACTAAGCCTCGCCTCCATTGCTGCCACTAAGCTACAGTTATTACATTTACCATTGCTACTAAAGGAGGCAGAGGAATAACTGAACATGAGGCACTGAGAACAGGAGAGAGGAGAGGAGGAGGGTGGGAGAGAAGCCATTGCTAACAGTTAGCCTTTGCGATCGCAACCAGAGACAAATACAAATACGCAACAGACAAATGTACTGTTTATGTAACCTTAGTGGATCGACGATTTACACTAGAATGTTTTCCAAAACAGATGAAACAGTAAAGTTTAGATCGGAGAACTACTACAGAAACAAGAGACAGCACCAGCAAGGACAGCCAACAAAAGGAAGTGACGTAATACGCTTACCTTGATCAGACGTAATACGCTTACCGTACAGGTACCAATGGAGACACCAATGGAGACAGCTTGGACGTCTAACGTAAGAATAATAGATACCACTTCACACGGGAACTAGTTGGTGAGCGGCTCTCTCTGTCTCTCAGCGCGCCTGCCTGGCTCTCCAGCACCTCCACAGCTGTGTTTACCTATGTTAAATGGCTGGCCGGCAGGGGAGGGGGGGGTGGTGGGTGGCAGCGGCAGCCGGTAAGGAAATGCACACGGACACAGATGCGTTCGGGATCGTGGCAATACCGTAGGTTTATTCACAACACAGGGTCTACACGGATCTCCGATGTAACTCGAGGACCCCCTGTACAATAGCTGAACCAACTGGCTACAGTAAATTAGACCAAGCAAAAGTATAAGGTACACTACTTAATAAAAAATGATCAGGCAGGGTACTCACCGCAGGGAGACTCTATTGCAAAACCCAATAGGGACCACAACAGACTGGCTCAATATTGTGACTCAACTGGAGAAACATGAAGGCTGGCTCATGTCCTAAAGGGTTGAATTGGGCACATCACGAATAATTCTATAGTATTTGTGAGATCAAAGACCAGATTAATTAGTGGCCTACGTCTTAAGGACAGGCCTACAGGGAATCCAAACTGGATCGAGAGGAACAACTGCACCACAATCCTATATAAAAATACTAGTTTGATACCCCACAAAGCAGTGAATAAAGTTTCTCTCTAAATCTTCTCTACCTGCACAGACAAAGCAGTCCCACCACACATCTACCAGGCCTCAGACAAAGACACACTAATTGCTCACACCTGTAAAAGGGGGCCCTAACTGGCCCTAACTACAACGGGCGGTGCTAACCTAGGTGCCAACCCTCACATCTGCTTTTAACACATCACACACATATCTGAGTAGTGGATTCCCATACATGCAGTACATACACTACAATGTGCCAGGGAAGTAACTGGGGTTAAGGGCCTTGCTCAGGGGCCCAGGGTGGTGCTGAGGGCGGGATTTGAACCCCAGCCCTCTTGGTTTCAAGACCAACGCTCTAACCAGGAGGCTACCACTCTCCCATTTGGCTACCACCACCGACAGGTTTCTTGAGCAACATTTTGAAAATAAAGGGGACGAGTCGTCAGTATTACCGTGGCTCTGGAGGAGCTGAGAAAGATCATCTTGTTCATGACTCCGCTCTGCCTTCTGTCTGTTGTACATCTTATCTGCTGCACATCTTATACGGCAACGACTGCCATAGCCACTATGAAAATAGATACATTATTACGTTTGCAGACGACTCAAAATTGACTGTTATTGTCAGTCAACTGAGATCACATGAAATTGATCATGTTCCCGTAGTAGATGACTTTGGTTCCTGGTGTAAGAATGCCTTCCTCCACCTCTCCGTGTCCACTGATTTTTGACGTCTTACCATGTCCCTCAGCACAGTGTTATCAAGGGCCAGGACATAGAAATAGCAACATCTTACAAATATCTGGGCACCGGGATAGCTAACCGATTTAAATTCCAAGTGGACAGAACACTAATTATGCTATTTTACAGAGCTTTTATTGGGTCTTTCCTGTTCTTTTCTGTTTTTTGCTGGTATGGTAACCTTCCTATCAGAGAGAAAAATGCACTTTTAAAGATTGTAAAGGTTGGTAGGTGTGAAGTTCAGTAGCCTCGCCATGTACATCAGCCAAAACCCTACTTATCCCCTGTATGCTGAATACATGTTGTTACAATTTTCTTCATGCTTCAGAACCCCTAGTGCTCTTAAACAAAGATACAGAATTTCTTTCATCTCTCTTTCCATTCAAGCTCTAAACTCCAACAACAGGAGGAGATAGCCCTTGTCCATTTTAGTTGCTCAACCATTTAGCTTATTTGTCATTTTATTAATTAATTAATCAATTAATTTACTACATAGCTGCTCTATTATGTACCTCTTTTTAACTGTATTTTTTAGTGTTATTGTTGCGTTGTCTGTCTTTCATGTGGTTTATTCCTGCTGCATTCAAATTGCCCATTTTGGGACAAAATAAAACTGAACTGAAGAGATATTAAAAGATAGGGAAGGGATATTAAAAGAGGGAATTTGTTGTTCTCATTTCAGCTGACAAAAGTACCTTTACATTACTCTTTATTCAAAAAGTCAATTTTTTATCTCAAATCGCCTCTTATGTTGCAGGCAAGATGCCTCCTAAAGCCAGGAAATGCTGTTTACAGTCCTTGAGAACAGCAGCTCTGCCAGTCTGTTTCTAAAATGAAACTGTAAATTTAAATAACTATCAACAGAAACTCAGTGACAGAAGATAATTCATTGGGAATTGACAGACATTCAATCCCAGTGTAACAGCAGTAATAACAGTCAGCGTTATCAAGTTGTGACTGAAGCAGAGCAAAGTTGAACATAAAAAAATAATGTTGGTGAAAGGCAGAAAGAGTGAGAGTGGATTGACCCATTGTAACCCGTGGTTGGGTAAGAAATAAAACATTTCTGTGTCCAATGAAGACAGAGTGTGTGTGATTGCAAAGTCAGAGTTCAAGTAGAAATTAAGATGCCTGATTTTATATCAAAGGCCTTTATGTCTGATTGTTGCTTTACTTCATATGTCAATGTTTTGGATTTCCAGGTTTCAAGTTGAAGGACTTTGTGCGAGACAATGAGAATCTTTCTCACTTCCTGCACCAAAACACTTCACTTCCTCATCACGCTGTGAAGCAAATAATAGAGGCTGACGTCAATCTGGAGAAGGTAAAAAATTACAATCATTAACTCAATAAACTCTCCTCTTCGATCCTGGAGCATTTCAGCAAAATAATTGATTGACCTGATATTTTCAACACAAGAAATGCAGCAGTGCAGAATTATTCACTATACACCCTGCTTGTTGCCACTGCACTCCTTCCACCCCATCTCCAAAACACCATACCAATATTGGAATACATATAAATATAGCCAGATGATAGAGAGAAATAAAGAAAAAATTAAAAATTACACATTTAAAGTCCACAGGTTCCACAAACAATTTCACAGGGTCAGATATTTACTGTATAGTAACATTACTTGTTCAGTAAAGTTGGCAGCAACCACATTTTCTACAAAGGATACAAATGGTTGCTAGGTAGAATAAAATTTCCCAACGTATACTTGAACGGTATATCTAATTTTTTCTAGATGGATATGAGACATAACCAGTCTGATCCAATGTCCATATGCTGGAGGATGAGAGTCCTTCCATTTAGAGAGAATAAGCCTCCTGGCCAGCAAAGAACAGAATCCAATCATGTTTATATTGTACTTACTGAGAGAGGCATCCACTGGGGCCAACCCAAATAGTGAAATTAGAGGGGATGGATTATTGTTTTCCCACATATTTTAGAGAAGACCTCAAAAATAGATTGCCAAAATCTATACAACCTTAGACATGACCAAAACATAAGCAACAGTGTGGCCGGAACCTGTTTACATCAGTCACAAGTTGGATCCAAATCTGGTTTGAATTTAGATAATCTGTCCTTGGACTAGTAAAGACGATGTACGATTTTGAAATTAACCACACGATGTCTTAGGCACACAGACGAGGAGTAGATTCTCTTAATATTTTTTTGCCAAACTGGCTCTGAAATAGGTTTCTCTAAGTCTGTTTCCCATTTACGTTTAAGAGACTGGTCACTTGATGTGAACTGAGCAATGTATAAATTTTACTGATAATTTGTTTGGTAACTGTAGAACATTTAAAGATCGAGTCTAAACTGACTTGAGAGGGCATAAGGGAAAACAGTCTAGGTTAGAAATAGCAAATCAACTGACTTGAAGATATCTGAAAAAGTCTGACCTGGGAATACCAAATTTTTGTGATAGCTGGTCAAAGGAGGAGTCAAACTTATCTTCTATGTAAAGGTCGTACAGTGTCTTTAGTCCAATTTGTGGTCAGGAGTCAAAGGGATCATGGCTTACTGATGGGGTGAACATGTGGTTTTTTGGTCACTGGAGCAGCAAGCGACAGCCCTGTAATGTTGAGGAATCATCTAAACTGGTTCCAGATCTTCAGTGCATGGGCAACACTCAGGTTGGATGTAAAATTTGAATGGGCTTTTTTAGAAGGTAGTATAGAGCACAGTAGGGCTGCAGGTGAGGTATGTCCAATTGAGGCCTTCTCCAGTACCAACCAGCTAAGGTTATCAGCATCACTCTTGATCCGATACATCAGCGTTCTAATATTAACAGCCCAAAAGTAATATCTAAAGTTTGGGAGTGACATGCCTCCCATTGTGCGGGGCAGTTGTAAAATATTTTACCCTGTACTTGGTTGCTTTTTATTCTATATAAAGGCTGAGATCTGACTATCCAAATTGAAAAAAAAAGATGGAACATGGGAAGACTTTGAAATAAATATAGAAATTTAGGGAGCGCACTCATTTTGATTGAATTTATCCTTCCTCCTAAGGAGAGAGGTAGGGCATCCCAGTGATCCAAATCTTGACAGCAACAGTATTAACCTTGTAGAGATCCTTGTAATTGCATGTTACCCATTTACCCAAATATCAAATTTTTTTAGGGCTAATTTTGAAGGGACTTTGTCCGATATCTGTCCCATCTGCAGACATAACAGATATCAGGTTGACTTTATGGCCAGATTTTCTTCCAAATTTCGCAAGTAAGATCAGTAATTCTGGAATCCTAGAGAGAGGATCCGAGATAAACAGCAACATGTCATCTGCATGTAACAATACTTTATGCCCCGAACCTGCCCGCAAAAGCCCCTTGATTGAGGAGCTCGGTCTTACAGCAATTGCAATCGCAAATAGTGGTGGTGAAAGTGGGCACCCCTGTCTCGTACCTTGTTGCAACTCATAGTATTTGGATATATTATTATTAGTGCGAACTGCAGCCACTGGAAGTGTATATAGGATTTTGATCTAAGCTACACCAGGCCGGACTGCTCAGTGGGCTTCCACCACAGCTTGCAAGGCTTCCACTAGTGCTCACTGGGCTTCTACCACCACTAGCTGGGCTACCATCATACCGACCATGCTCCCACCACCACCAGCTGGGCTACCGCTACAACTAGCCGGACTTTCACCACTGCTAGTTGAGCTACAGCTACACCAGGCCAGAATGCTAACTGGGCTTCCACCACAGCTAGCAGGGCTTCCGCCAGTGCTCACTGGGCTTCTACCACCACGAGCTGGGCTACCATCGTACCAGAAATGGCTCCCACCACTACCAGCTGGGCTACCACTACAACTAGTTGGCCCTCCACCACTGCTAGCTGAGCCACAGCTACACCAGGCCAGACTGCTAAGTGGGCTTCCACCACAGCTAGCAGGGCTTCCACCAGTGCTCACTGGGCTTCTACCACCACTAGCTGGGCTACCATCGTACCAGGCCAGGCTCCCACCACCACCAGCTGGGCTACCACTACAACTAATTGGCCCTCCACCACTACTGGCTGAGCCACAGCTACATCAGGCCGGACTGCTAACTGGGCTTCCACCACAGCTTGCAGGGCTTCCACCAGTGCTCACAGGGCTTCTACCACAACTAGCTGAGCTACAATCATACCAGGCCAAGCTCCCACGACCTCTAGCTGGGCTACCGCTACAACTAGCCGGGCTTTCACCACTGCTAGTTGAGCTACAGCTACACCAGGCCGGACTGCTAACTGGGCTTCCACCACAGCTTGCAGGGCTTCCACCAGTGCTCAAAGGGCTTCTACCACAACTAGCTGAGCTACAATCATACCAGGCCAAGCTCCCACCACCACTAGCTGGGCTACCGCTACAACTAGCCGGGCTTTCACCACTGCTAGTTGAGCTACAGCTACACCAGGCCAGAATGCTAACTGGGCTTCCACCACAGCTAGCAGGGCTTCCGCCAGTGCTCACTGGGCTTCTACCACCACGAGCTGGGCTACCATCGTACCAGGCCAGGCTCCCACCACTACCAGCTGGGCTACCACTACAACTAGTTGGCCCTCCACCACTGCTAGCTGAGCCACAGCTACATCAGGCTAAACTGCTAACTGGGCTTCCACCACAGCTAGCAGGGCTCCCACCACAGCTAGCAGGGCTTCCTTCACAGCTGGCAGGGCTCCCACCACAGCTAGCAGGGCTTCCACCACTGCTTACCGGGTTCCCACCACCACCAGCTGGCCTACCACCACACCATGCCAGGCCCTCACCACAGCCAACTGGGTCACCATCACACCAGGCCAGGCTACCACCATTGCTAGCTGGGCTACCACTGCAGCTACCTGGGGCTCCACCACACCAGACTGAGCAATTACATCAGTTAAGCTGCCAAACTGAGCAGCAACCACTGCAACATGGACCATGTTCACTATATGTGCCACAACCTCAGGTAACTGAGACTCATCCAACAGAGAAAACATTAATTTCGCTGAATCCGGCAATTAAGAAGCAATGCATTTCTTACAAACGCTCAATAATGCTAAAACCATTTGGGATTCATGATCTAAACCAAAGGGAATTATAATGGGCCCTATTAACATCCGAAGTATTGTCAACAAAACAGAGCAAATTGCACACTTATTAAGTGACTCTAATATTGATTTATTCTGAATATCTGAAAGTTGGTTGACACATTCATCATCTCCAGCAGCTATCAGTGTTCTGGGATATAATGTATTTAGAAAAGATAGGGAAGCAGGGCGAGGTGGGGGAGTATTAATCTATGTCAGAGAAAAGTTTAAATGCTCGGCATTAACTTCTTTAGTTATTGCTGAGCATTAACTAAAGAAGTTACGTTGGTCTTAATATATCAAAAGCAAATAGCAAAAGATATATTTTACGATAGATAGAAAAAAAATAGCAGCTTACGGATAAGTACAATCTGAGACAAATTAAAAAAGGATCAACTAGAATAACAAATAAGTCAAATACAACAATTGATCTAATATTTACTAATAAACTGAAAGAATCCGTAAGACTTTTAATCTACTATCTGGTCTGTCAGGCCACAATTTCATCCTGTGTTCAAGGAAAATTAAGAGGAAGCACTTAAAGGCATCTACCAGAGGTCATGAATACCATTTCATACCCAAAAGCCAGCAACAACTCCTGAATAAGAAAATACAAAATACAGATTGGTCTAATATTCTGGAAAATAATAATATTGAAACCAGCTCAGATAGTTTCACTAAAAAAAGAAATGATATTATAACACATTTCACAAAAAAAAAGAAAATCCAAGCAACGGGGAAATAATCTGCCCTGGTTGAACAATGGAATCCTAGAATTAATGAAAAATAGAGATAATGCTCTAAAGCAATCTCTTAAAAACAAGAATAACAGGTGACAGACAAATTTTTACATCACTCCGAAATAAAGTTTTAAGGATGACTCGCAAGCTGAAAGCAGAAATCTATATTGAGACAATAAATGGAGCAAATGGTAATGGAAAGCTAATATGGAACAATCTAAATAATTTACTGAGACGAGATAAGTCTAACTATCTTAGTGATGTACAGCTCCTGGTAAATGATGAGCTAATTGAGACATTATTGTGAATTATCTCAACAGATTTTTTATTGACTCAGTTGAACTCACAAAGCACTTAAAATGCTCACACATTATTTTGATGCAATTCCATTGATGCAAGTATTTAGCATCGAAGAAATATCTGTCCCAAAGCTAATAAAAATAAAATCATCCTTAAAAAGTTCAAAGGCCAGAGATACATTTGGTCTTTCTAGTGACTTTTTAAAGACCCATAAAAAGGCTCTTGCTCACCCAATTGCACATCTTGTATATCTATCCATAAAACACAAAACAGCACCATTAACATGGAAGATTGCTTGGGTCACCCCAGTCTTTAAGGCTGGGGATAAGACAAAATCTGAGAACTATCAACCAATAAGTATTTTACCCATCATTTCCAAAGTAACAGAGAAGTGGGTCATTATAAAACTGACAGAACACTTAAATAATGGCTATGCCACTCTTCATCCAATGCAATGGATTTAGGAAATTTCATTCAACAGAGATAAAGATCCCTCTCCAACTCTGCAACTAAATCAGAATCTACAGGCATATTCAGGGACTTAAAGAAGTCTCCAACTTCAGATGGGTCAGTGGTTGAATCAGAGGTGTACAATAACCCGTAGAACTTACTAAAACAGGAGTTGATTTCTTTGTGTTCCGTCCTTGACGCAGATGTTGGCAGGCAGCTAAACACCTCCTTCCAAAGAAAACTCTGAATACATTCTTTAACCAGATTTATTGCCTGAGATAGAGGGTGAAACTAAAAGAAAAACAGACAATGCAATCAATGCATATGAATTACATACATCTCCACAGATGTGTAAATAATCAAAATTTAATGAAACTTGCATTAACATGAGTTTCACAAATAAATCTTGTGCCCAAATGTCACACATATGAATTAAACATACTTTCAAATTACTCCATATCATACTAACACACTATCTTACCCAGAAAATAGCATGGCTACTGAAAACAGTATGCTAAACAAGGGTGCTAACTGAAATTGCTACTGAGCAAATAATGTTTAATGTACGGCAAGAAAAAAAGACGTCAGTAAAAGGCATATACACATGATAACCGTATATACCGACGATGCAACCTCAAACAGATGTATACAGGAACGACTAATCAAGCGTATGCTCTGCCGAACGTCTCCTCTCTGTAATTATGTCAACAACACTTCCTGAATAAAGTTGTCCCAAACAAAACTAACACAAGATTACCTGTTGTACCAAAGAGAGTCAGCAGGTGGCAGCATTACGTTCCTTGTACACTTGTTTAAATAAAACACAATGAAGCAAAATACATCAAGTGCTTTTTCACAACCAAAACAGAACACTTTGTTATCACTCCATTTTATGCTTAGATCATCAAGTATTGCTGGAATAATTTGCTTTGGCGGATTTTTGGCGCAGCTGGTGTGCAAGCACTTGCCCAGCTTTCTCCTCATGCTCATAGTGGCTGTATCTTAATTTGGAGATAAGATATTCAGCCTGTCAAGTTGACAGGTTGTCAAACTCTGTAGTATCATATGGCTTTTAATCAAATTTGCTGAAGGGAAATGGCTATACAGGGGGTCCTCGTGTTACGACGGTCGCGAGATACGGCGTTTTTGTGGTTACGACACATCTCCCGTGAACTTCCTTGTTACGGCTTAAGCAGTTTGCCCCGTAAATATGTACAGACTTGGCACGGGAACTAGTTGGTGAGCGCTCTCTCTGTCTCTCAGCGCGCCTGCCGGCTCTCCAACACCTCCACAGCACAGCTAGGCTACTCTGCCTTGTGTTTATTTATGTAAAATGGACGGCTGGTGGGGGGAGGGGGTGTGCAGCAGCAGCCGGTAAGGAAATGCACACGGACACAGATGGGTTCGGGATTGTGGCAATACCGTAGGTTTATTCACAACACAGGGTCTACAAGGTTGATATCAAAAATCTAACGGAAATGCTCATTACACTCGTGATCTCAACCCCTAGTTGGACAAAAGGCAATTCACCACAGTAAACTGTTATTGTAGGGTGGTGTTATAGCGACATCTAGTGGCACAACTTATTATTTACATAGGATTACATACACATGAATGTATGTTCCGACTAACGTCGAAATTCGGTTACGACACATTCTCAGGAACGGATCTCCGTCGTAACACGAGGACCCCCTGTATGTCCTTTTCAGTTCTGGTATTTCAGTGGTTAACCATTTATGGTGTTCATTGTTTGTCTTCTTTTTGTTCGCACAATATGAAATAATTTGACCCCTCAGGTATGCCTTTAATGATTCCCATATACTGGAGGACGACATTCCTGGGGTTTGATTGATCTCAAGAAATAATTTAATTTGGGATGATCCAAACTTACAAACTGTTCCTCTGAGAGAAGTAGGGCATTAAGTCGCAATGGGCGATAGACTGGTTGTGTATCAGGAATGAGTATTATTCTGTTATAAAGTGTAAAATTCTCTTGTTGAGAAAGAAACAATCAGTGCATGAATATGTTTTATGAACTGGGGAGAAGAAGGAGTAGGCCCTTGAATTGGGGTTATGGAAACGCCACACAGCAGCTACCCCATCAGACTCAAGAAATAGATTGATAGATTAAGCAGATTTGGTCAGGGGTGTTCTCTCGAGAGCACCCCAGTCAAGAGATTAACAGAGTTTATATCTCCTCCAATTATTAGATTATGTGTTGACATGATTGGAAGTCGAAAGAAAAAATAATTTAAAAACATAGGCTTGTCCCAATTTGGCGCATAAATACAAGCGAGTATGACTGGAAGCATGTGTAATTCCCGTACCACGATAACATATTGTCCAGCTGAGTCAGTCTGTACATTAGACACTGTAAATTGCACATTGTTACTGATCAATAGCCACCCCTCTTGCCTTGGCCTAGAACATATATGGGTCTCCTGTAAAAATTAAATGTCTGTAGTAAGCCGTTTTAAGGGTGTATGTTTTTTTTTTATTTAACCGGGTGGTTCAGGGATTTGACATTCCAGCTCACACATGTAACTGGGTGATCGCCATACCTCCTGATATTACTCATACTGGCCATACTGTGTACATCTCAGACTTTGTTCTGAATATGCAACCCATGGTTACTGAAATGAAATAAAGGAAAATAGCTCCAATGCAAAAGTCTGGCTAAGCAATCTCAACAAATAAATAAGTCCAGCATATGTACCCCCCATCACCTACATGAACATGGTGAGAGCAGTACCTCCCAAAAGAAAATCCACACATTAGGACCTCAAGTAAGTGAACCGAAACATAATAGTAACCTATTGGCTGACAAGACATTGGCCACACTTGCAGCATAGTCAAGGAAGATGGTTATCGGACCTCCGTTGAAGCAAAGTGGGCCCTGAGCGCGCACACGGCACAGCACCTGTCCACATTCATGGTAGTAATGTAGCTTGTGGATGATAACCTGGGGCTTTCAGCCGGGTTACTCCCCGGTCCCAGGCTTTGATGTGAACGGTTGATCAGCGTCTCCTTTTCAATGTGTAGTACCTCAGTTAGCAGCTTAGCAACTGAAGCGGTAGAGCTCGAGCCAGGTGTTTCGGGAATGCCAAGGATCCGTATATCCACCTTCTCATTTGCCCCTCCATATTCTCACATTGCTCCTTCAGCCCTATTAATTCAGGTTTCAGATATCTCACTGTATTTTGCAAAGTGACCACCTCATCCTACCAAGTGGACAGGCAGTCCTCCACTTTCTTGACACTGCCTTCACGTGTTTGATCTCCGCGTGGAGTGCTGCGGTGCTCTTCATAATTTTAGTTTTCACCACTTGAAACTCACTCTTGAGAAAATCGGTCTTCCATAACAACATTTTTCATCTCTGACTTTATCACCGCTGAGATGTCACCTTTCAGCTAGAGAAGAATTCCAGACTTCAGTCACCAGAGTCCAGTGGAGATGGTGACGATCCACCCAGGCGTTCTGAGCCACCCCGGTGCGAGGAGGTATTGGGCCTTGTATTAGATTGTCCGGTGAATTCATATTTTTATAGATTCAGTGCCATCTGTGTACTTCAGCGGATTGACTTAAGTTTTAAAACTAAGTACCTAAGCCATTCACAGATCAAAATAGTGGCGTGTTCAGAAAATAAACTAAATTAAAACAGGCTAGGTGGAAGCTCATGCAGAACGCACCCTCCTCAATTGCCGACCAGCCACGGCCCCCAGCAGAAACATTATTTAAGGAGATGAGAGGGGTCTGGCTGCGGACTGCAGCATCTGGGCGTGTCGACGCAAACAGGGGCATGTCGATGCAATAGGCATGTTTATTGCATCGACACGCCCCCACGCGCAAGAGTATCGAAGACAGTAAGTGCTTTTTTTTAATAAACGTAAAACACATACATTTGTTGCATATATTTGTGTTATTACCCAGGGCGATGGACTAAGCAAGTTAGATATATATTTATCCACAAATATTTTCATATTTGTATTAGTTTATTGGAAAAAAAGAACGAGTTAGTACTGCACTTTAAAACTAGTAAGGGGACCACAGTATGAACCATGGTAAGGTTAATATGTAAAGAACTGATGATAGGCACATTTCTATGTGTCATGAATGACGTATATTACTACATCTAATTGTAAAATTTTAATGCTTGTTCTTTTTTTGACAGTGAATTGAAAATGATGCAGACCAGCTTAATGGAGCACTTATCTGAGGAGGAAAAAGAGAGGCTGCAAAAAATCAAAAAGAAAATGGAAAAGAGCTTTAGAAGAATTTCTAAACTAGCTGTAATATTGTCAAATACACAATAAAATGGTGCAAACATTGAAATCTGTTGTATTTCCTATATTATATATTTAATATAACATTTGTATGCTTTTGAATTCTTTAATTACAGGGCAACTGTATCAGTCACCCTCTGCACACTGTCATCTGTAGCCAGAGGAGCCTGTTCAGTGACAAACTCACGAGATTCATTGCGATTTCCAGGCAGGGGTATGTCGATGCACTAAACACGCCTGTTGCATCGACACGCCCCCTGTTTGCGTCGACACGCCCATGTACTGCAGTCCGCAGCCAGATACTGTTGGACAATTAATAAAAGCATATTATTCCTGTCCTACTGGATACATGGAATGAAAACAGACTCTGAGAGTAACAATATGTTGTGAATTCAATAATGGATGATGAATATGACTCCCAGATGTTTTCCAATAAAAAGATTACCAGCTTTTACTATGTAGTCGTGTTATGTCTGTGTCTGTGTTATGTCTGTTGTCTATGTCTGTGTTATGTCTGTTGTCTATGTCTGTGTTATGTCTGTGTTATGCCAACATAATGGCATAACACAGACCAGTCAGTAACATTTAAAACACATCTTCTCTTGTTGTATACAACCGATGTTGTGGGGAATTGTACCTCAGGTGAAAAACAACAGAGAAGATCACGATAAGCAACACAATGGCTCTTTATTATTATTCCGATAAACACACTCACTCTGCGCTTGAGGCGCCACCATTTGTCTGTTGCTGCCCACCACCTTGGGTCCTTCAGCAAGGCCCTTAACCCCCGAATTTGCTCCCTCTGCACTTCTAGCAGGGGGGCAGCCCACTGCTCCACATGTGCATGTGACATGTACTAATGTTCTGTGCTAAAAAAATAAAGTCTAATGTTTGTGTGGAATGCAGTGAACTAATTTACAGATATATATTTTTTTCTTGGTTATGTTCCCTTCAAGGGAACATCTTCAAAACAAAAAACACAAATCACATACAACTTAATTTTAATTTTGAACCTGCACACAAGTTTACCACTTTGTGTGCAAGTACCATTGCATGTACATAACATGAGAATCAAATTCTCTTTATGTCAGTCCACTTTAAGTTCAAAAGGTGCGGGGGACGCACATTTCTCTTTGGTTGCTCAATGCCACCTGAAGTGGGTGAGTTTTTTAGAGCTCGATTATTCTCCTCTGTGCTCTGAGATTCCTCCGGTGTCTGGTCACAGGCAACTGTGACAGTGTCCTTTACATCATCTCCCGGTTCAAACATGGTAAACCCAGTCCCCTTCAGTGTTTGTTGCAGTCTGTTCTGGATCCACATTCTTTTTCCTGGCATCCAGCATCTGAATTACATGTCTTGTCACACATGTTCCATTTACACTCACTAAATATGTTAGAGGGCCCAAAACATCAGTAATTACCATCCAACCACTTCTCTCCTCCTCTTCTGTCAACCTTTGAAGTTCTGAACCAATCGTTCAGCCAATCCATTTGAGGCTGGATGATAAGCTGCAGTTTAATATGTTTAACTGCATTCAAGTTCAGGAATAACTCAAATTCAGCTGGAGTAAATTGAGGTCCATTGTCTGTCACTCCCTCTTCAGGCAATCCATATGATGCAAAGAGGTTCCTCAAAGCTTCAATAGTTTTGCTAGCTGTGGTGGTCAGCATATGAATTATGTCAGGCGAGTGAGCATAAGCATCCATACCAATGAGAAACATTTGCTTATTAACTTCTGCAGTGTCAAGGTGTACTCTCTCCCATGGTCTTGTAGCCCATCACCAAGTGTGTACAGGTGCGGTAGCAGGCACGCTGCGCTACTGTTTACAGTATATACAGTATATGTTTATACTATATGTAAAGGACAATATATAGTATAAAAAATTTTCGAAATGTATAGAGCTCAGTTCAGTAAATAAGTACACCCCAACAGATTTCCTTCCAAAATCAGCATTATCTATGGGATACTACACAACAAAATACTCCCACATTTGTTTTCAGTGAATTTGCACACAGTGTGAATAATTAAGTAATTTTCCTGGCAATTTCATTCAAGACCATTTTGCGTGGTGGGAGGAAGCCAGAGTACCCGGGGGGGAACCCATGCAGACACTGCACAGAAAGATGCCCTGAACCAAGATTTGAATCGAGGACCTTCTTGCTGTGTGGCACGAGCACTAAACGCTGCGCCACCATGCTGCATCTCCTTCCATGTTTTCACAGATAAATGTCTCTCTGGCTCAATGGCTCTATCTGATTTAATGTTCTCTTGTTTTTTGTCCGTTGTCCAGGTGCTGACTAAAGGGTTTGGCTTCCATCTCAGAGATCTCTGTAACACCAGGCCACTTGAAGAGTTTGTCCACATTGCTGATCGCACCGTGTCCCATATGATTCAAGAAATTATCTGCAACTCCTCCAGTGACTGGCTTAACAAGGCCCAGAGCCACTTCCTGTCTAATCTGGACTTCCTCAAACCCCTTCAGGTGAGTTCATCGTTTAAGTCACACACACTGAGCAGCTGTAGTAATGCTGTGGGTTTTTCTGTCAAAGTGTAGTCGAGCATACCTCCAAGAATTAGGACAAAGAACAGAAAAGCATCAAGAACATACAATTATACAGTAAATTAAAACACAACCTAAGGTCAGAGTTATCGTTAAAATACTGTATATAGTATCTTGCCCACCAACATCACTACTGTGATATCATAACCTGTCATCAACTTACTGTATGTTAAACTCCATCAAAAGCATATTCCATATTTATCCACTTATAATACAGAAAATCCCAATACCCTTTTCTTTTTTTCCCCTCTATGTTTTGTATCCACTAGTATTCTGTGCTAATTTCACATCCTCCTTTCATCCTCTTTCTGACCATTTGTCCCTTTGTTTCTTCCTATTTTCTTCTTCTTCTCACACATCCTCTAACCGTACACATCCCCTCCATGACCAACCTGTGAGTCACAGGGTTGAAGGTTGTCACAAGTCAAAAAAAAAAAGAGGTTTCTTCTTTAGTACCAGTCTTAAAAGACAGAACCAGACATTGGAAGAGAGACAAAGTCCTTAAAAATCAATCAGTGTTTTTAGAACACAGATTCTGGCTGTTGCTTCATTGCTGTGTAAGAAATGCGTGGATTTATGTATGGATGGACTCGCGTTAAAACACATACACACACAGATACACACACATTCAGCAGTTTGATAGACGGGAACATGGGAGGTCAAAGCCACATTGACCTTTTGTTCTTTCTTACTCTTCCTTTACTTTTCACCAAAATGTTGTCTTTCTCTCTCCACAGCTAAACAATCAAGGCACTAATAAATTGGCTAAATGAAAAGAATATTATATGACTTAAACTCTTAACTACTTTCACATCAATTGTATAAAAGAAATTTGGGAGTTTTTTACTAAAAAGTTTTAAATGTATTTGATATTTATTTTATTGTATTTTCATAAATGTGTAAACGAACTAAAACAGATTGGAAAATCTCAGTAACAGTAGTGATTCTCTTTCCCAACAAAAGGATGTGAGGTCTGAGACCGAAGATGTTCGGGAAGTGTCAGCTGCAACTGACAATTTTCTGGAGAGCCTGGGGGCACTGGCTGTGGAGGTAAATAAACCACACACACACACACGCAGAGAGAGCGAGAAAGAGAGATCGCCTTTTCATACTGCTGTGCTGAGCTGGCAATATAAGTGAAGAGCCAACAGTATGTGTCGTACATGAGGGTGTGCGTTTGCTAATGTGCTGATTGTGTTTCCTGTCTGATCAGCTGTAGGAACATCTCTGAGCTGGTTTTACAACCACTAACTAATCAACATACAGAAAGGATTTTTATCCCTTTCTTGTTTTCCTTATGTTTTTTTTTTTGCATGGGACTGTGAAAGAAGACAGTAATTTATAAACATTATAGCATAAGAAAAATCATTGCACAGCATTCTGAGTTGCAACATGTTTTAATGTTATGTCAAATCATATTTGTGGCATAGTTAGTTAGTAGCTATAGTAAGTGATTATTGGCTGGTTGGTAGATGGAGCATGAAACTGGCAGGAAGGATAAATGAACTCACATAACCTCTAATTCGTAAGCAGTAATCACAGCAGTAAGCTGTCTGCTTGTGTGTCAGTCCAGGGTTTATCACAGGGAGAAGTCATACTGCGGCCATAATGAATTTTCAAAAAGTCTTTTCAGGAGGGGAGAAAGGGCTCATTCTCCCCTCTCCAATTGGTATAAATGTGTAGAAATAAAGCTCTTTAAAGCTCGTGTACTGTAGTGGATATGTTGAAAAGAGTGAGACAGATTCTCAGTCAGAAACAAATCTAATATTAGAAACTTGTTTTTCGAACCCTAACCTTTTAAAAAATATAGATGGTGCTTGATAATGGTTGGAACAGTAGCTCATAAGGAGAGGAAATTTGCCTGGCACAGTGCAACAATACCTCAAAATAATCTTTATTACCAGAATAAATGTGTTTGTAATCAATTGATTGATATTGATTTTTCAACTAAAGCTCATCAATAGTGTTCAACCATTAAAACTTGTCGTTAAATCTGAATTATGTAGCAGGATTCCTTTTAACCTTTGTCTCTGTTTGTAAGCAGATCATTTTGTCTAACTCAATAGCCTGGCAAAGATTTAAGAGAAAAAGCTTTGCCGCGTGGAGAAGCTCCAGAGAGCAGATATATGTTTCGAAGGCAGGGACGTAATCTTTTATTGGGGGGACACAGGGGACATGTCACCCCCTCCCCACACAACTTCACTCACACACTCCCGTACTCAAGCCCCCTCAGAAATCAAAATTTCATCCATGGGTTAGAAGTATGTGTTTGTGTGAGTGAGGGAGAGCGTAAAAACCTAGTGAACTCAGTTCAGTCCAGTCATATTGCAGGGAAACACGTTGAGGTGCTTAAAGGCATTTAAATGATGTTAAGTGTTGGAGTTTGTATTATTGAAAACTTTCACACCAATATTTTCACTTTTACTGTAAATTGTTTCAAAACATTGTTTATGGTCGCAGGTTGAAGCACGTAGAGGGCGGACGTGTTGACGAGAAGCCCCTTTTCTATAACTTTTTTCATGACTTTTCTATAACTACCTGTAAACTCCATTATATACATTCTAGCTTTTCCCACACTCCTGTTGTACTAGTAGACCTATACGCACCCAACTGGGATGATGCAGGTTTTGTACCAAAGCTAATTTGCAAGATGCCTGACTTGACCTCCCATCTTATGATTTTAGGAGGAGACTTTAACTGTGTGATGGACCCATATCTGGACAAGTCTAGCCCAAAATTGTGTAAATTATCAAGAGTGGCTGAAAGATTCTCAGAATTTTTCAAGCACACAGCGACCACACAGAGACCCTTGGCGCTTTTTATACCCAAATTTTCTTTCTTTTCTAACGTACACCATTCCTATTCCAGAATTGATTCTTTTTTTATTGCCAAAAAACTACTTAACACTGTTGGGATCTCAACCATGTGTTCAGGAAGAACAAAGGAGAGACCTGCATTTCTTCCTCAAAACCAGAGATGGAGTTGGCTAAAAGGGGTAATAAAACCAAACCAGAGCGAGCCGTGGCCGGCCTCTGGCCACCCCCGGTTCTCCCAAGTGGATTTTTTTGGTTTGTTAGCAGGTGTGAACAGTAGTCTGTATGCTACATAGTAACAATTTTACTGCCTGGTTTAATTTATTTATGAGTGTTATCATCTCAGAGAGGGAAATTTGTTTATCTTGGAGGAAAAGTAATATGTCATCCCCATAAAGACTTATCTTATGGTTTACTTTTGCTGTTTGAATTCCTTTAATTTTACCTTTTTGCCGCTGCCAGTGGTTCTATAAATAGGGCGAAAAGGGATGGAGAAAGTGGACAGCCCTGTCGAGTGCCCCTTTGAAGATTAAAGTGTTGAGAGGTGCGATCATTTGTTATAACACGGGCACTAGGTGTACTGTATAATATTTGGATCCAGAATAGGAAGTGAATTCCAAATCCAAATTTGTTTAACGCCGCCCAGAGAAATTTCCAGTTTACCCTATCAAATGCCTTTTGCGCGTCTAATGAAACAATTATGGCTTCTATATTTCTATGTTACAGTAGTCTATTAAGTTAGGTAATCTGCGTGTGTTGTTAGTGGATTGTCGGCCCTGAATGAATCCGGTTTGGTCAGGGTGTATTATGTGTGGGGTTATTTTTTCCAGTCTTCTGGCCAGTGCTTTGCAGATAATTTTAAGAGCTGCGTTTATAAGTGATATTGGGCGATAGCTGGATGGAAGTATAGGATCTTTATCCGGTTTGAGAAGGAGACTGATGTTTGCACAATTCATGTTGGTTGGTAATATGGCAGTTTCCTTAATTTCTATGACCATTCGATGGAATAATGGTCCAAGTATTGACCAAAATTCTTTATAGAATTCTACCGGAGCTTCATTGTTGGGTATATGCTTGAGTGCCTCTTGAAGTTCCGTTATTGAGATGGATGAATCAAGTGCCTGGGTCTGTTCTTTGTTTAGTTTTGGTAGATCAACAGTGCTCAGGAAGGATTCAATGTTCGAATCAGACGGATTGGTTTGTGATGAGTATAGTTGTTTATAGAATTCTCTCATAGCATTATTTATTTCCTCTGGAATGTAAGTTATTTTTCCAGAGGAGTCTTTCACTGAGGAGATAGTTGCTTTTTCTTTATTTTGTTTTTGTTGGTTTGCTAGGAGTTTACTAGATTTATTGCTACGTTAGAGTTTTCCAAACGTAATCTTTGTAGTTGAAATTGTGTTTCAGTATTAAGTAGATAATTTAGTTTTAATTTTAATTTTCTTAATTCACTCAACACGTGTTCTTCTTGACGAGTAAGAGATAATTTTACCTCGCATGACTGTTTTTGCTGTCTCCCAGAAAACACAGGCTGATATCAATCAATCAATCAATCAAGTTTTATTTGTATAGCCCATATTCACAAATATCAGTTTGCCTCATAGGGCTTTAACAAAGAGTACAGGGTGTGACATCCTCTGACCT
>JAFBJQ010002419.1:10801-77184 GCA_016785345.1 Trinectes maculatus | reverse complement strand
AATAAATTTTTGAAAAAATTTTCAACGCCTTACTATACTATGTCGTTTTTTGTCGTTTTGGACGTTTTAGAAAAAATTATATTTTTTGAATTTTTTTTTGACGCCTTACTATACAATTTCGTTTTTTGACGTTTTTTGAAAAAAATTCAAAAAAAAAGTTTTTTGACAGACAAACTTTTCGATCCCTTACGATACTATGTCGTTTTTTGGCGTTTCAAACGTGTTTTGAAAATTTTAGAATAAAAAATTGTTTAGACAAAATTTTCGACGCCTTACTATACAATTTCGTTTTTTGACGTTTTTTGAAAAAAATTCAAAAAAATTTTTTTTGACAAACTTTTCGATCCCTTACTATACTATGTCGTTTTTTGACGTCTCGGACATTTTTGAAAAATTAAATTTTTTGACTAATTTTCGACACTTTAGTATACGATGTCGTTTTTTGTCGTTTTGGACATTTTAGAAAAAATTCTGTTTTTTGAATTTTTTTCGACGCCTTACAATACTATGTCATTTTTTGACGTCTTGAACTTTTTTCGAAAACAATATTTTTTTGACAAAATTTTCACCACCTTACTATACTATGTCGTTTTTTGACATTTTGGACGTTTTTCGAACAAAAAAAATTTGACAAAATTTTCGATGCCTTACTATACTATGTCATCTTTTGGCGTTTCAAATGTGTTGAAATTTTTTTGAAAAAAATATTTTTTTGACAAAATTTTCAACGCCTTACTATACTATGTCGCTGTTTGACGTTTTGGTCGTTTTTCGAAAAAAATATTTTTTTGACAAAATTTCCGATGCCTTACTATACTATGTCATCTTTTGGCGTTTCAAATGTGTTTTGAACGTGTTTCGAAACATTTTTGAAAAAAATAATTTTTTGAAACAATTTTCAACGCCTTACTATACTATGTCATTTTTTGACGTTTTGGAAATTTTTCGAAAAAAATATTTTTTTGACAAAATTTTCAATGCCTTACTATACTATGTCGTTTTTTGACGTTTCAGACATGTTTCGAAAAATTTTAGAATAAAAAATTTTTTTGACAAAATTTTCAACGCCTTACTATACTATGTCGCTGTTTGACGTTTTGGTCGTTTTTCGAAAAATATATTTTTTTGACAAAATTTCCGATGCCTTACTATACTATGTGATCTTTTGGCGTTTCAAATGTGGTTTGAAATTTTTTTGAAAAAAATATTTTTTTGACAAAATTTTCGACGCCTTACTATACTATGTCGTATTTTGGCGTTTCGGACGTGTTTCGAAACACTTTCGAAAAAAATAATTTTTTGAAATAATTTTCAACGCCTTACTATACTATGTCATTTTTTGACGTTTTGGAAATTTTTCGAAAAAAATATTTTTTTGACAAAAATTTCAATGCCTTACTATACTATGTCATTTTTTGACGTTTCAGACATGTTTCGAAAAATTTTAGAATAAAAGTTTTTTGACAAAATTTTCAACGCCTTACTATACTATGTCGCTTTTTGACGTTTTGGTCGTTTTTCGAAAAAAATATTTTTTTGACAAAATTTCCGATGCCTTACTATACTATGTCATCTTTTGGCGTTTCAAATGTTTTTTGAAATTTTTTTGAAAAAAATATTTTTTTGACAAAATTTTCAATGCCTTACTATACTATGTCGTTTTTTGACGTTTCAGACGTGTTTCAAAAAATGTTAGAAACAAATATTTTTTTGACAAAATTTTCAACACCTTACTATACTGTCGCTTTTTGAAGTTTTGGTCGTTTTTCGAAAAAAATATTTCTTTGACAAAATTTCCGATGCCTTACTATACTATGTCATCTTTTGGCGTTTCAAATGTGTTTTGAAATTTTTTTGAAAAAAAAATTTTTTTGACAAAATTTTCGACGCCTTACTATACTATGTCGTATTTTGGCGTTTCGGACGTGTTTCGAAACACTTTCGAAAAAAATAATTTTTTGAAAAAATTTTCAACGCCTTACTATACTATGTCATTTTTTGACATTTGGACGTTTTTCAAAAAAAATATTTTTTTGACAAAATTTTCAATGCCTTACTATACTATGTCGTTTTTTGACGTTTCAGACGTGTTTCGAAAAATGTTAGAAACAAATATTTTTTTGACAAAATTTTCAACGCTTACTATACTATGTCGCTTTTTGACGTTTTGGTCGTTTTTCGAAAAAAATATTTTTTTGACAAAATTTTCGATGCCTTACAATACTATGTCATCTTTTGGCGTTTCAAATGTGTTTTGAAATTTTTTTGAAAAAAATAATTTTTTGACAAAATTTTCGACGCCTTACTATACTATGTCGTCGTTTTTTGACTTTTCGGACGTGTTTTGAAAATTTTTTGAAAAAAATAATTTTTTGACAAAATTTTTAACGCCTTACTATACTATGTCGTATTTTGGCGTTTCGGACGTGTTTCAAAACATTTTCGAAAAATATAATTTTTTGAAAAAATTTTCAACGCCTTACTATACTATGTCATTTTTTGATGTTTTGAACGTTTTTCGAAAAAAATATTTTTTTGACAAAATTTTCAATGCCTTTTACTATACTATGTCGTTTTTTGACGTTTCAGACGTGTTTCGAAAAATTTTAGAATAAGAATTTTTTTTGACAAAATTTTCGATGCCTTACTATACTATGTCGTATTTTGACTTTTCGGACGTGTTTCGAAACATTTTCGAAAAAAATAATTTTTTGAAAACATTTTCAACGCCTTACTATACTATGTCATTTTTTGACGTTTTGGACGTTTTTCGAAAAAAATATTTTTTTGACAAAATTTTCGATGCCTTACAACACTATGTCATCTTTTGGCGTTTCAAATGTGTTTTGAAATTTTTTTGAAAAAAATAATTTTTTGAAATAATTTTCAACGCCTTACTATACTATGTCACTTTTTGACGTTTTGGTCGTTTTTCGAAAAAAATATTTTTTTGACAAAATTTTCGAGGCCTTACTATACTATGTCATCTTTTGGCGTTTCAAATGTGTTTTGAAATTTTTTTTGAAAAAAATATTTTTTGGACAAAATTTTCGACGCCTTACTATACTATGTCGTATTTTTGCGTTTCGGACGTGTTTCGAAACATTTTCGAAAAAAATAATTTTTTGAAACAATTTTCAACGCCTTACTATACTATGTCATTTTTTTGACGTTTTGGACGTTTTTCGAAAAAAATATTTTTTTGACAAAATTTTCAATGCCTTACTATACTATGTCGTTTTTTGACGTTTTAGACATGTTTCGAAAAATGTTAGAAACAAAAATTTTTTTGACAAATTTTCAACGCCTTACTATACTATGTCGCTTTTTGACGTTTTGGTCGTTTTTAGAAAAAAATATTTTTTTGACAAAATTTTCGATGCCTTACAACACTATGTCATCTTTTGGCGTTTCAAATGTGTTTTGAAATTTTTTTGAAAAAAAAATTTTTTGGACAAAATTTTCGACGCCTTACTATATACTATGTCGTATTTTGGCGTTTCGGACATGTTTCGAAACACTTTCGAAAAAAATAATTTTTTGAAAACATTTTCAACGCTTTACTATACTATGTCATTTTTTGACGTTTTGGACGTTTTTCGAAAAAAATATTTTTTTGACAAAATTTTCAATGCCTTACTATACTATGTAGTTTTTTGACGTTTCAGACGTGTTTCGAAAAATGTTAGAAACAAATATTTTTTTGACAAAATTTTCAACGCCTTACTATACTATGTCGCTTTTTGACGTTTTGGTCGTTTTTCGAAAAAAATATTTTTTTGACAAAATTTTCGAGGCCTTACTATACTATGTCATCTTTTGGCGTTTCAAATGTGTTTTGAAATTTTTTTTGAAAAAAATATTTTTTGGACAAAATTTTCGACGCCTTACTATACTATGTCATATTTTTGCGTTTCGGACGTGTTTCGAAACATTTTCGAAAAAAATAATTTTTTGAAACAATTTTCAACGCCTTACTATACTATGTCATTTTTTGACGTTTTGGACATGTTTCAAAAAATTTTAGAATAAAATTTTTTTTTGACAAAATTTTCGACGCCTTACTATACTATGTGGTATTTTGGCATTTCGGACGTGTTTCGAAACACTTTCAACACCTTACTATACTGTAATTTTTTGACGTTTCGAACGTTTTGGAAAAATTTAATTTTTTGACTAAATTTTCACCAACTTACTATACTATGTTGTTTTTTGATGTTTTGGATGTGTTTTGAAAATTTCCATTTTTTGACAAACTTTTCCACGCCTTATCTTACTTTCTTTTTTACATTTCGGTCATTTTTTGAAAAGTTTCATGTTTTGACAAATTTTTCGACGCCTTACTAATCTAGGTGTAGCTAAGGAACCTTAATACAACATAGACAAATCAGAAAAAGAAAGGAACCAGAGTGACATATTTATTCAAATGAGGGCTATTCAATCAAACAAATAAACGACCAAAACATATCCAGGGGTGGCACTCAGTACCTTGTGTGTTTAAACATATAAATTCTATGTGACGTTTATAGGTTACCCCCATTTACCTACACCATTCCTCCCACCACAAATCTCAACTAAACAAAATATTGAAAACACACAAGCATGCAGCAATTTCAAAATGATGGAGCTGATGGAGAAGGACGGGAGAGAGACACTTCCTCTTGCTGGCTTTCCCTTTATAACAGAGCTCCAAGTCTGTGATTGGTCAGCCAGATCAGTTGGACAGCAGGACATTAGTCAGGTCCTCAACACATGCAGGTGGAGCTCAGCCAAGTTTCCTGAAGTGAAACAGACGAGGAAAAGAGGAAAAAAACAAAAACGCAATTATTACTAAAACTAACATAGATAAACGTCATAGTATAGAAAGACATTCAAAATTTTCACAAAAATCAAAACATTTTCAAAGTCAAATAAGCCACAAATATTCATTGTATAATGGTCAAAATGTCTGTCAAACAATGACATTTTTCAACAAACGTTCAAAGGGTCGTTGTATCGTAAGAAGTCGAACATTTTCACAAAAAACTTTTCACAAATTTTCAACACCTTATTATATACTATGTTTTTTCAACGTTTTGGATGTTTTTTTGAAAATTTTCATTTTTTGACAAAGCTTTTGACACCGTTCTATACTGTCTGGGTTTTTTTTGACATTTTGGAAGTTTTTCAAAAGATCTCATTTTTTGACAAAACTTTCGATGCCTTACTATACTATGTCGTTTTTTGACGTTTCAAATGTGTTTTGAAAATTTTTTGAAAAAGATAATTTTTTGACAAAATTTTCGACACCTTCCTATACCATATTGTATTTTGGCGTTTCGGACGTGTTTCGAAAATATTTCGAAAAAAAAAATTTTTTGACAAAATTTTCGACGCCTTACTATACTATGTCCTATTTTGGCATTTCGGATGTGTTTCGAAACATTTTAAATTAAAATTTTTTTGACAAAATTTTCAACGCCATACTATACTGTCGTTTTTTGTCGTTTTGGACATTTTAGAAAAAATTCTGTGTTTTGAATTTTTTTTCGACGCCTTACAATACTATGTCATTTTTCGACACCTTACTATACCATATCGTATTTTGGCGTTTCGGACGTGTTTCGAAAATATTTCGAAAAAAATAATTTTTTGACAAAATTTTCGACGCCTTACGATAGATACCATGTCGTATTTTGGCGTTTCGGACGTGTTTTGAAAATATTTCGAAAAAAATAATTTTTGGACAAAATTTTCAACGCCTTACTATACTATGTCCTATTTTGGCGTTTCGGATGTGTTTCGAAACATTTTCGAAAAAAATATTTTTTTGACAAAATTTTCAACGTCCTACTATACTATGTCATTTTTTGACGTTTTGGACGTTTTTCGAAAAAAATATTTTTTTGACAATATTTTCAACGCCTTACTATACTATGTCGTTTTTTGACGTTTTTCGACAAAAATGCGGAAAAAAAATTTTCACAAAATTTTCGACGCCTTACTATACTATGTCGTTTTTTGACGTTTCAGACGTGTTTCGAAAAACTTTAGAATAAAAAATTTTTTGACAAAATTTTCAACGCCTTACTATACTATGTCCTATTTTGGCGTGTCGGATGTTTCCAAAAATTTTCGAAAAAAATATTTTTTTGACAAAATTTTCAACGCCTTACGTTTTTGATGTTTTGGACGTTTTTCGAAAGAAAATTTAAAAAAATTATTTTTTGACAAAATTTTCAACACCTTACTATACTATGTGGCTTTTTGACGTTTTGGTCATTTTTCGAAACAATATTTTTTTGACAAAATTTTTGATGCCTTACTATAATGACGTTTTTTGACGTTTTGGATATTATTCCAAATAAATTCGAAAACAGTGATTTTTGGACAAAATTTTCGATGCCATACTATACTATGTCGTCTATTGGCGTTTCAGATGTGTTTTGAAAAATTTTCGAAAAAAAATATTTTTTCACAAAATTTTCGATGCCTTACTATACTATGTCGTCAATTGACGTTTCATACACGTTTAGAAAAAAATTTGAAAAAAATACTTTTTTTGACAAAATTTTGATGCCTTACTATACTAGGTCGTTTTTTGACGTTTCGGACGTGTTTTGAAAAATTTTAGAATTAAAAATTGTTTTGACAAAATTTTAGACACCTTACTATACTATGTCGTTTTTTGACGTTTCAGCCGTGTTTCGAAAAATTTTAGATTAAAAAAATGTTTTTACAAAATTTCGATTCCTTACTGTACTGCGTCGTTTTGGACGTTTTTCGAAAAAAATATTTTTTTGACAAAATTTTTGATGCCTTACTATACTATGTCGTTTTTGGACGTTTTTGGACGTTTTTGGAAAAAATATTTTTTTGACAAAATTTTCAATGCCTGACTATACTGTGTCATCTTTTGGCGTTTAGATGTGTTTTGGACATGTTTCGAAAAAAAAATTTTGACAAAATTTTCGATGCCTTACTATACTATGTCGTCTTTTGGCATTTAGATGTTTTTTGAAAATGTTTCGAAAAAAAAATTGACAAAATTTTCGATGCCTTACTATACTATGTCGTCTTCTGGCGTTTCAGATGTGTTTTGAAAATTTTTATGAAAAAAAAAATTTTGACAAAATTTTCGACGCCTTACTATACTATGTCTTTTTGACATTTTGGACGTTTTTCGAAAAAAATTCGAAAAAATTTTTTTTTGACAAAATTTTCAACGCCTTACCATACTAGGTCGTTTTTTGACGTTAAGGATGTGTTTTGAAAAATGTTTGAATTAAAAATTGTTTTGACGCCTTACTATGCTATGTCGTTTTTTGACGTTTCAGACGTGTTTCGAAAAATTTTAGATTAAAAAAATGTTTTGACAAAATTTTCGACGCCTTACTGTACTACGTCGTTTTCTGACGTTTTGGACGTTTTTCGAAAAAACTATTTTTTTGACAAAATTTTTGATGCCTTACTATACTATGTCGTCTTTTGGCATTTAGATGTGTTTTGAAAATGTTTCGAAAAAACAAATTTTGACAAAATTTTCGACGCCTTACTATGCTAGGTCGTTTTTTGACGTTTCAGACATGTTTCGAAAAATTTTAGAATAAAAAATTGTTTTGACAAAATTTTCGATGCGTTACGATACTATGACGTTTTTTGACGTTTTGGACGTTTTTTGAAAAAATTCGAAATTTTTTTTTTTGACATTTTCAACGCCTTAATATACAAGGTCGTTTTTTCACGTTTCGGACGTGTTTCGAAACGTTTTAGAATTAAAAAGTGTTTTGACAACATTTTCAACGGCTTACTATACTATGACGTTTTTTGACGTCTCGGACGTTTTTCGAAATAAATTCGAAAAAAGTAATTTTTTAACAAAAGTTTCAATGCCTTATTTTACTGTGTTGTTTTTTGGCATTTTGGATGTGTTTCGAAAATTTTTTGAAAAAAATAATTTTTTGACAAATTTTTCGACGCCAATACTATACTATGTTGTTTTTTGATGTTTCGGAAGTTTTGAAAAAAAATCATTTTTTGATAAAATTTTCAACGTCTTACTATAGTATGTCGTTTTTTGACATTTCGTACGTTTTTTGAAAAAAAATATTTTGTGACAAATTTTTCGACACCTTACAATACTATGTTGTTTTTTGACGTTTGGACGTTTTAGAAAAATTTATTTTTTGAGAAAATTGAAAAAGTGGGTTTTCGACGTTTCGTCATATTGACGTAAGGCGTGGAAAATTGTTAAAAACAAAATCATTTTCAAAAATTTCGAAACGTTGTGTTATATGGTAAGACGTCAAAAATTTTACAACACATTTTTTCATGAGTTTTCTGCAGATGATTGGAAACTTTTACATTTGTCCTTCAAAAAATGTATCCCAGCTTGAAAATCATCAATGAAGATAACTCACCTTTAACTTGGATGTGTTTTTCAGGTGTGCTGCCCAGTCATTACAGTGAGCCATCGTCCATTCCTGAAGAGAGAGGAGTTAGTAGGAGCCCAAAGAACACACCCACTGACACAGACACAGACCTGTCCATGTGAAAATGGCTCTGGGCTTTGTGAGAGGTCCAGAGGATATCACAGGATAAACCCAATGTGGTTGATCAGTCAGGATACTAACATTCACCACTGTACTGAGGTGGATAATTAACTTCAAGAAAAGTTCGTTTTTTAACTGGTGCACTTTGGAATCCTAATGATTGTTCCTGAAGGCTCTTTAAGTTGCACATCAACCAATGGAGAGTCACAGAAGACACAAGGACAAGAGAAGTGAAATGTTTCTGGAGGTGGAGCCGTGTGACCTGTGAATCCAAACGTCTCCACATTTACTCGCCAGTTAATTTTGTGGATTTAATCTAGAAGCTTATAAAAGTATCAAAGGTTGTTTTTCCGTTTTGAACTGACCTGAGAATGTACAGAGACCTTTGAATTGTGGACATCATACTAGTACAGTCAAACACACAAACACAAAAGCGTCTCCTCACACCTTTTCCACATATTAAGGAACTCACCAGAGTTTTTCTTTTCCTGGAGCTGCTTCTTCATTCTTCTTCTGAACCTCCACAGTGAAGAGAAGAACTCTTTAGAAGACCTCCAGGCTCTTGGCAGCAGGTGGCTGAGGTGGCCGCTGAAGACGTTGCAGTAACAGAAATGGAGCTGACAAAGACACCACACACATCTTTACACACCAACATTTCAACACTCATTGTGCCATTGTTTTATCTGTATCTGGCCAACGCGCTGCCGGAGACGACTTTAGCTCCTGGAGACGAAGAGGAAGAAGAAGACAAACTCTTTGTTCCTACTTCTTTTTTTCTTTTTTTTATTAAATGCACTGCAAAGACAAGTCAGTGGAAATAAACGGCGCCTGTAAATGACAGAGCGCTGTGAATGTGTGCACGTTAACGGCCTTTTCATGATGTTTTACTGTATTTACTTACTGTCCACTTGCCTTTCGTCGACGAATTACGAGTGACCTCTCTTGTTCTTTCCTGTTTTAAACAAACACAAGAGACATCTAATGTGAACACAAAGCAATCAGTCGTCCACAGCAGCCGCATGTCGAGGGTTTAACTGCTGCAGTGAAGTAACGGCGCGTCATATTCATCCGTGCTAAACGGTTTATTATCAGATTTCAGTGCCGATTAAAAGTCGTCCCTGCTTTTTGTGTAACCTGTCAATCGGTTTCTCGCCACTTTGTCAGTTATTAATGAGAAGATGTGGTTGTTTTGCACTTTACAGTTCAAACAGAGCACGTGTAAAATGTTTGTGACAAAGGTGAATTTACAGTCATCAGTGATGAGAAGACAGTGTCTGCTGTTGTGTTGTTGTTTTGAAGGAGCGTCTCTGAGTCGCTGCAGCCTTATGTATCACAATAAACATGAGAGAAATATACTCGAGTGTCTGCATCAGAGTAAAACCGTTCATCTCCCTAACTTTTCCTGATTCTCCTGACAAACTGTCGCGTAAATAAAGTTTCAGAAGAAGTTTCTCCTTTATAACCAGGAGGCTTCTTCAGATCTACCTGTGGCGTGGCCTCCTGAGACGTTTGTCCAGCCTCAGGACAAAATAGCCAGCCACAAACAATGATGAGGACTCAGCTGTCCACACACTCTTTCAACCTGACTGACACCTTGACTGAGGTGGAACTAATGAAACACAAAAAGGGGAGCGAGGTTCATCAACCTGCTTCTTTTGCATACAGACGTTTGAGTCAGGTAAACAAACCGCAGAGCTTAAATAAATGAAACCTCCCTGCAGCTACAGTCCAAGGCGCCTCGTGGATCAGAGAAGAAACATCTTGATTCTCCAGGGGCACCAGGCTGTTTCCAGTAAAACAAGAGATTAAACAGGAGAATAAATAAAGCAGTTAAAAGGTTACGGTCGTCTGAAACGCACTGTTACAAACTGTTACAGCTGACAAACAACAACAAGTGAAGAGTAAGATGTGAGAGACCTTCAGCAGCGAGAGACGAACTGATAGTTGCGTCATCAGTTGTTCTTGCACATGTTTTTGCATCAGTTTTTTTTTTTGCCTCTAATATTTTGACTAAACTAAAAGCATTAGCAGCCCTGGACGTGTCTTTTTTTTAAAGGAATAGTTCAAAATTTGGGAAAAACATATTTGTTAGGACCATAATCAAAACATGTTGGGGGGGGGGGGGGTAATTCAACTGAGAAATGATCTGTTTCTTACTGATGACCTGTTCAGCTCACCACGTGTGCAAAAACACTTGAAGAAGAAGAAGAAACACCTTTAATGAGCCACACAGACGGGGACATTCATTCTCGGAATGTTCTACAGAACATGTTTTTAAGTACGGGGGAGGGAAGGTGGCGGGGGGGGGGGGCGGCATGTGATCCTGGAGGGGGGGGGGGGGGGGGGGGTCCGGCATGTGATCCTGGAGGGTGTTTACACAGGGTGGGTTTATGTGTGTGTTTGACATTGATGGCTTCAGGGTGTCCCACTGCCACCTCAGTATAAAACAGACGGACAAAGAAGTGCAGAGTCAGCAGCTGACAGACAATCGCCTCCTGACAGCAGCACAGCATCTTCCCGGACCTTCATGGAGGAGACAGTGGAAGTATGTAAGTTTATGAATATTGTGTATATGTTGTAAAATTGTGTATATAGATTGTGTATATATAATTATAAAGTTTACAGACTCAAGTCTGTAAACACTCAGACTTGAGTGTTTAGGTATCTGAAAAAAATCTGGAAAAAATCTGCGTTTGAACAGGAAGTTATTACTTTTCAGTGTAAAACAGTGGCTTCTTTTTCCATGTTTTTTTAAAAAATAAAGTTGTAACAGCAGGGTCGCCTCTACTTATTTAAACTCACCACTGAGAGAGGAGGAGTTTTATAAAGTCAAATGATGGAAACAGATGGAACTATGAGTGGACTAATTAGCGGTAAGTTTGTGTGGATTCAACAACAATAAACCTGTAACATCCTGCGGGAGAAAATAAAATAACTGTCATTGTTTTGTGTGCACAGAGAAAAGCAGAGGTCAGATGTCAGAGTCTGTCGCTCAGTCTTCACTCAGCCCAAAACAAACACAGGTAGATAATTAGTTACCTGTTTATAATGCACCTTACGGCAAAGTCTGACCTCATCTGTTTGCTAAGTGCGGTGAGGCGTCGACATGACAATGTCTAATATCTGTAATTAATAAAAATGACAGCCTGGAAAGTCTGTCAGGTGAACAGACATACATACACGTCTATACTGCACAATGCACATATTACAGTAATCCCTCACCTACAGCAGGGGGTGCGTTCCAGAGACCCCCGGTGAAAATACGCTAAGTACCGGCATTATATTTATTTGATTATTTATACAGGGGGTCCTTGAGTTACGACGGTCGCAAGTTACGTTGTTTTCGTGGTTACGACACATCTCCCGTGAACTTCCTTGTTTCGGCTTAAGCGGTTTGCCCCGTAAATATGTACAGACTACACACGGGAACTAGTTGGTGAGTGCTCTCTCACGGACACAGATGCGTTCGGGATCGTGGCGATACCGTAGGTTTATTCACAACACAGGGTCTACACGGTTGATATCAGAAATCTAAAGGAAATGCTCATTACACTCGCGATATCAACCCCTGCGGTGACAAAAGGCAATTCACCACAGTAAACTCTTATTGTAGGCTGGTGTTACAGCGACATCTGGTGGCACAATGTATGCACAATGGCACAATGAATGTATGTTCCGACTAACGTCGAAATTCGGTTACGACACATTCTCAGGAACGGATCTCCGTCGTAACTCGAGGACCCCCTGTACATATTTTAAGGCTTTATAAATCCTATAAACCTTTCCCACTCTATTATTAACCTTTCACACACTCGTATCAACACTTCATATGCTCCTAAACACTTTCTACAAACTAAATTCAAACAAAAATGTCACAAAAACACAACACATTAAATACTGGAGCAACACTACGTGTCCTTTAATGCTCTTTATAATAAAATGTACTTTTCTTTCTTTTCTCTTTCAATGATCAGTTGTCTGTCATGACTGCAGAGGTCCTGTAAAGATATGGTTTAAACCTGTGACTGAGTATTCTGACATCACAGACGTCTGTTTCGACTCATCTCTCTCTGACTTCAGTCCAGAACGGGACTCGACTTCATCGGCCTGTCTCCCTGTGCTGCCTGCTACAAACACAGCTCCGTGTGTTGGCGTGGGGATGGCGGCGAGTCCAGCTCCTCAGCTGAGGACTCGAGTCCAGAGGTGGAGTCTGACTCGGAGGCGGAGTCCAGCTCGAGCAGCAGCAGCTGCTCTGGGGGCGATGAAGCAGAAACACCTGAGGAGCCTGAAACAGAGAAACGTTCAGCTGCAGTTGAAGACGGTGATGATGCTGAGCTGGGGTCTACAGGAGGAGAAGAAGATGATGATGGTGGACGGGTGGAGACGTACCAGACCAACAGGAGGATTCAAAGAGCTCCGCATTCTTTCACCCTGCCCTCCCTCACTCCTCACCTCAGACCCTCCTCCCTCCTCCCCCACCCCCCGACAACTGTCTCCACCCTCCACCTGCAGGTGGTGCTGGAGAACTGTGGCGATGACAACTTCATCAACATTCACCAGTCTGACAGAAATGACGAGAAAACGCAGGGAAGTTATGGAGGAGGAGGTGGAGGGGGACGTGGAGGACGTGGAGGACGTGGAGGAGGACGTGGAGGAGGAGGACGTGGAGGACGTGGAGGACGTGGAGGACGTGGAGGAGGAGGACGTGGAGGAGGGGGTGGTGGCGGAGGTGGAGGAGGAGGATGGGGGCAGGTGGCGAGCAACAGGGAGCTGCAGATGAGGTTACTGTGGCAAAAGTGGTCACAATTAGCATCACAGCAACAGCAGCATCAACAGCAGATGTCACATCCATATCAACAACGGCCACAGCAGTTCCCCCCGCTCTCAGCTCAGGGTCAAGGGTCATCGCTGCCCTCACACAAACAGCCTCTGTGCCACCCGCCGACGCTGCTCTCACCCCTGTGGTCAGTGAACGCACCACAGACCCATCTGCCTGCTCTCACCCCACAGCCATGTTGGTGCTGTCACTGTCTCCTGCCCCACACACGCTGAGTTTGAAAGCATGATTATGATCTGTGAAATAAAAAATGATCCTTCAGATAATCCAGCAGTCGTCAGATTTTACCTCCAGGTGAACATGCAGGTGTTTGTTGTCTCTGTCTCACGTCCACAGAGCAGAGATGGACAGTTTCCAGAAACATGAAGAAAAAAAACACAAACACAAGAGGCTCTTTGTATATCTGTGTGTGTGTGTGTGTGTGTGTGTGTGTGTGTGTGTGCTTTGTTCCACCTACAGTAGCCACTAAGTCTCTCCAGATGTCTCCACTGAGACAAAGTGTTTCCACCGCGGCTGCCAAGGCGTCCACGCACATGCGGTGACGTCATCGGTGACGTCATCAGTGGCTGCAGGTTACTGAGGAGGAGACAACGCAAAGAGACATGAGAGACAAAGTGAGACAAAGAGGAGATGGACGGAGAAGATTTGAAGTGCAGCATCCATGTTCTTCCCGCACTCACTGAACATTTGATTCCCTGGTGCTCTTGGATTTCTGCTTCCTGGTGAACATGTGGAAAACTGGGAATGATGTGTTTCAGTAAACCTCAGCTCAGAGGTGTAGCTGCCTGTGTGAACACTGACTCCTCTGTACGTATGAGTCCTGGGGTACAGGTGTAGGTATGGAAACCTAACCGGGACTTTACATTCATACGACCACTGGACTCTCGTAAAGCTTCCACTCTGGATCTACATTTCTTTACGTCACGTGATGGAATAAACACCGCCGTGAAAACTCGGGTCTGTGGTTCGCCTCAGCGACACAGAAACACAACCATAAACTGAGGACGCGGAGTCGATTTCCTGTTTCCTGTACACTGTCAAATTAAAGGGAACAAAGACTTATTATTGAGTGTGAATCTGTTTGATCAGACGTTAAACTCATAAACGCAGCTGTGACCGTTTTTCCATTACAGAATAAAATGAGAAAGACAAAGTCGACATTATTTCATGACTTCATCCGAGTGTTTTGGAAAATGCTGTAGAACGAGACGACTGTTCTCTCTCTCTCTCTCTCAGTCTGTCAATTAGTGATAATGCACCCACCAGCCCAGAGACCACTCCCTCTCTCTCTCTCTCACTCACACACACACACACTCTCTCTCTCTCTCTCTCTCTCTCTTTCCGTCTGTCTTTCCTTCTGTCTCTCAGTCGGTGATAATGGAGCCCACCAGTCCGAAGAAGATCCAGTTTGCTGTGCCTCCGCTGCAGGGACAGCTGGACCCACAGGCCGCCGAACATGTGAGTGCATGTGGCTGTGTGTGTCGTTGCCTGCCCCTGTGTGTGTGTGTGTGTGTGTGTGTGTGTTTGCGTGCGCAGCTGAATGGGACTTCTATCTGCTCTTGGGAGTCTTGTCAGGAATGTGCTGTGAGTGGGTGCAGAGCTACATATGTGCATAAGTCAGATCTTATGAAAACTACATTTGTGTATCTGACTTGTGTATGTAATGAGTTTGTCATATCGACATGTGACGTTGGCTTGTTTGTGTATTTTCCAGGCTGGTTTGTTTAAAAGGGTAAAGGTCGTGTGCTTACAGGGTGAAAATGTGGAGTATAAAAAGTCAAATTCATCCTGAAATATCCAGAATTTATAGATTTATATTCTATATTTCTATATCAACCTACTGGAAAATGTTCCTTATGTTTTATTCATGTGCTTTTCCTCATTTACATTAAAAGTATGCGATGATGTCAGTGGACGCACAAACATGTTAGCTAAATTTACTCCTATCGCTGCTGTGCTGCAGCAGGTTACGCCTGGAGAGGTGCATTCTGGGAACCACAGGATATCACGGACTGACCTTTAATGAGTAGAGGCTGAGAAAGGTAGGTCGATGACGTCACAGGATAAAGAAGCTGCTCCTTCATGTGAAGTTGCGTCATGATGCTTCGTGACGTCTTTACGAGCTGTTTGTTCACTGGAAAGAAAAAAAAACGGAAGTGGTTGGTTTTTATGGAAGCTGGTAAATGAAGCGTGGCGGATTAGGGCCCCGACGTCAGGGTCAGTGATGGTTTTACAACACATGATCCTGTAAACGGAGTCGATTCCCCGGGACGGCGATGAACATTTACATTCCTGCAGTGTGGGAGTGGGGTCAGCCTCGTTTTCACATTGGTGTGTTCCATTATTTCTACTGTGAAATGTAAAAGTATTAAAATGGTTTATTTTTGAATGTTTGTTTTCAAAAATGGTATTTTCAAACAAAAAAAGTCTTTTAAAACCTGAAAAATTCTCTCCGTAAAAAGTCTACAATAAACACAATTTAAATGTGTGTTTTAACAGTAGAAGTTCTGGGGCGCTTATTATTTTTATGTACATGTTGTTGTTGTTTTTTTCAGACTAATCACTGGGACAGTAAAACGTGTTGAATCAGAAAGCAGAAAGACGTCTTAGCAAAAACTGCAGGGATTTGTTTTCACTAATATTTCAATGAAACTGAAATTTAAAGTATGTTTATGTGTTTACCTCAGATCCGTCGCAGACGACCGACTCCTGCAACTCTGCAGATCTACAGACAACCTGGCACAGGTAAAACGCACATAGAGAGGGGGAGGGGGGAGGAGGGGGGCAGGGAGAGGGAGGGGGGGGGGGGGTAGAACTATAATGGAACCTTTATTAGATTTGTGCTGCAGCTTTTTGTAAAGTGATCGCAGCGTTCAGACCCGACTGATGGGTGCCTAAAGTGAATGAGTGTGTGTGTGTGTGTGTGTGTGTGTGTGTGTGTGTGTGCGTGTGTGTGTGTGTGTGTATTCTCATAAATCCCCCACAGCGGGACCATAGATTGAATAATGGGCCTGATTGGGCTCTGTGAGCTCAGTTTACATTAAAAGTATGCGATGATGTCAGTGGACGCACAAACATGTTAGCTAAATTTACTCCTATCGCTGCTGTGCTGCAGCAGGTTACGCCTGGAGAGGTGCATTCTGGGAACCACAGGATATCACGGACTGACCTTTAATGAGTAGAGGCTGAGAAAGGTAGGTCGATGACATCACAGGATAAAGAAGCTGCTCCTTCATGTGAAGTTGCGTCATGATGCTTCGTGACGTCTTTACGAGCTGTTTGTTCACTGGAAAGAAAAAAAAAACGGAAGTGGTTGGTTTTTATGGAAGCTGGTAAATGAAGCGTGACGGATTAGGGCCCCGACGTCAGGGTCAGTGATGGTTTTACAAGACATGATCCTGGAAACGGAGTCGATTCCCCGGGACGGAGATGAACATTTACATTCCCGCAGTGTGGGAGTGGGGTCAGCCTCGTTTTCACATTGGTTTGTTCCGTTATTTCTACTGTGAAATGTAAAAGTATTAAAATGGTTTATTTTTGAATGTCTGTTTTTTAAAAATGGTATTTTCAAACAAAAAAAGTCTTTTAAAACCTGAAAAATTCTCTCCGTAAAAAGTCTACAATAAACACAATTTAAATGTGTGTTTTAACAGTAGAAGATCTGGGGCGGTTATTATTTTTATGTACGTGTTGTGGTTGTTTTTTTCAGACTAATCACTGGGACAGTAAAACGTGTTGAATCAGAAAGCAGAAAGACGTCTTAGCAAAAACTGCAGGGATTTGTTTTCACTAATATTTCAATGAAACTGAAATTTAAAGTATGTTTATGTGTTTACCTCAGATCCGTCGCAGACGACCGACTCCTGCAACTCTGCAGATCTACAGACAACCTGGCACAGGTAAAACACACATAGAGAGGGGGAGGGGGGAGGAGGGGGGCAGGGAGAGGGAGGGGGGGGGGGGGTAGAACTAGGGGGGGGTTAGAACTATAATGGAACCTTTATTAGATTTGTGCTGCAGCTTTTTGTAAAGTGATCGCAGCGTTCAGACCCGACTGATGGGTGCCTAAAGTGAATGAGTGTGTCTGTATGTGTGTGTGTGTGTGTGTGTGTGTGTGTGTATTCTCATAAATCCCCCACAGAGGGACCATAGATTGAATAATGGGCCTGATTGGGCTCTGTGAGCTCAGCTCAGTGAGTCTGGTTCCAGCTCTCAGGCACCTGAGGTGTTGTGAACACAGCAGGAAGAGTTTCAACATGAACAACACAACTCCAGCTTTTCTCTCTTTACACTTTCTCATCATCAACACGAGGCCTTGTGACGAATAACGATCATTACGAGTCGCTGGTTTCGCGGCTGAAGGTCGATCTTCGCCCCAAACGTTCACAGCTGTTAAAACACGGAGCGACCATGTTGTCAACCCTGACACACAGATCACCACAGTAACAAGTGAACAGCTGCCGCTTCAGCTCTTTCACAGTAAACAATGACATTTCAACCAAAATCTGTTTTTTTTTTCACTTACTAATTTGTCACTTTAGATAAAAAGGTCTGATCAACATTTTATCAACAAATCCCATATAGAGACAAAGAATGCAGGCATTACATCATAACAAGCATGTGTGTATCCAGAGCATGATTAACACTAACATTAACCACAGCCCCCTAATCGCTAACAGCGTAAACCTACCAGAAGTGAAAACACCATTTTCTTAAGAAGACAAGTTAACTTCTTATTCTTATTCTTCTGAAAATCCAAAATTTCAGTTAGTGGCTGAAACTTTTTTAAACTTTTCCGTTTAAAAAGTGTATCGGCAGTGATTTCCGTAACCATTTCCTGGAGTTTACACAGAGGCGGCAGGAGAACGTCATCTACAGTTTAAAAACGCTGCTTGCTGTTGTTCAGATTACATGGGATTTATCTACAAACTGGTTGTTTCTGACAGCTTCAGGCCACAGGGGGAACATGGCCATTCAGACCTGACCACTGTGGTCAGAGGAGGATCAGACACACCGCGTTAAAACGTGGTCAGGTGTTAGAAAAGGATACAGATACTCACTGTCTCGTCTCTCCTGCAGATGCTGGAGATCAACACAACGCCAGCGCAGAGTCGCAGGTTTGTATCAGCTGCTGCAAACACAAACAAAGAAACAGGGAAAAGTAAAGACAACACACTGAACACTCAAACACACTCGTATCCTGAAGTCACCATCAATTTTGTTGTACTGGTTCAATGACAATCAAGACATTTTATTCTGTTCAAACCAGATTTCTGGAACAAATGAGCTGATGATTATTTAAAGGCAGATTATTTAAACCTGATGCGTTAAATTCATCATCATTATCACTATTTATCACGCAGTGAAACAGCTGTGTTGTTTGGCTGTGATGAGATTAGTATTGGACACAGATGTGCATCCTGTCTCCTGTGATGACCATCCCCCATATCAATATTTAATTATGAGTAACATACATCACGGTTAAGAGAACATTGATTTTTTTTTCTTCTTTGAATAGTTCTCTTTTCTACATCTCATTATTCTCCATGTTGAATCCGGTTATAAAAAGATCCATTTTTGTTCTGTGACGCAGGATTCAGATTCCACTCAGAGGAAGAAGAGCATCTACGCTCCGCCCAACACAACAGGTAAACGCTGTGCAAAAAACATGCACGTGTATGAACCTATACAGTGAACATCTGTGCTGATGTGTTGTATGAGGTCTGTTGCAGCTGTGTACACAGTCTCCGCAGGTTCAGAGTTTCTATATGTTGCTTTCAGTTTTGAAGTTGTGTTTGTTTTGTGTCACTACACGACCTTTGTCTTTCTCTGTTGCTATTTGTGGTGATTTCTCCCCCACTTGTGTTTTGTTAGTTGTGGTCTCAGTTCTTCAGTCTTGTTTTTTTTGTCTAAATCTATAGGCCATCTTAAGCGGGGGGGTGGGGGGTTAAATCTTTTGCAACAGTTGCAGACATTTAAAGAATTGTGTGTGTGTGCGTGTACACATACATATATATGAGTATATATGTATGTGTATATATGTGTATATATGTATATATATGTATATATACATATATATATATATATATATCGAATCGGACAATACATGCAATGCAGGTTAGCATTGGCGTTCACTCACAATCCAAACAAACAGCACGTGTCTTCCAGCTTCCATCTCTAAAAGCCCTGATGATGATGATGCTGCTGCTGCTGCTGCTGTTGTTGTTATTGTTTTTGGTTTTTTTATCCTCACTTATACTGAATAATTGATAAAAGAGTTAAGGAGCCTCATCCAGAGAAGCTGCTGCAGAGCATTAGGTTCCTGCTGCTGAGCAGCATCTGAAACATCACTCACGTGCCTCAGTGACTCAGTTTCACTTCACATCTTTCTACCTGTGCAAATGCACCTGACGCTCTGATTGGTTTACTGCATGTGACGTCTACAACTCACGTGATTCGTTCAATAGTTTATAAATCATATGGATGAACCACGAGCTTTTTCTCATGCACTGAATCGTGACTTTAATAACGGAAGGGTTTGTGTTCAATTTGAACTGAGATTGTGTTTTAGGGGAAACACGTGATAAAGTGATGCAGGTGCAGAGTGCAGCACTGACTCACTTCCAGGAAGTGAAGACAGTAAAAGCCTTTTCTTGTATTGATCCCGTGTGTGTGTGTTTCTGCTCTGAACAGCAACCGACTGACCGTCTGTAGCAACCGTCTGTGTGTATGTGTGTGTCTGTGTGTCTGTGTGTACATGTGTGTATGTGTAGGGTGGGGGGAGAGGGGTTTGATGTGTAATTTTTAAAAACATGTAACATGTAAATATGTAAATGTAAACTAGTGCAGTTTACATTATACACTTGTATTCATATCAGACTGTTATTACACTCATATCAACTCACCATCACGCGGAATCAGTTTGTTTACCTTCCGGTCACCGCATACTATCACACAAAGCCGCCGTGGCGCGTGCCAATCGCCATTAACCCGTGATTAAAGTAGGACTTAATAATTAATTCTTTTGTTTGTTGTCACTCGAGCGTGAGCGTTAGCATTAGCGTTAGCTTACGGACAGACTGATTCGGGGGAAAATACATACTTGTCTAATGCGGGAGTGAGGCGTGAGCGGAAGTGTTTTCAAAACAAAATAACCGGAAAAAAATAAAACACATATATTGTAATATATTGTACTGCGTCCCGGCGCAGTACTAGTAACGTCTGTTTTACGGTACTGTAGATTTATGTAAAGTAAATATTAAAAACGTTCCTTCAACATCCCCAAGTGAGACAAATTTCTTTCTCGTCTCAGTACTCGACAATGCTAAACTGGATATTTACGGTTTTCACACAATGTCAGCACAAACTGAACTACTTTTATTCCCTTTTATTTTTTTTAAATTATAGTTTTACTTTAAAGTTACAAATTAATTTCATTTTTACTATCTTATTTTTAACTATTTTTTTTTGCGCTGTGTTACGACCTGTATGTAGTTGATGCGTCTCTCCACTAGAGGTGCTCTTCTCTCCTCAGAGTTTCAGCTAGGGATGGAGCAGCATCTGCTGGGGGCGGGGCTCTGTGACACAGACGGCCAGCTGAGCCCAATCACAGCGCAGCTCTATACCGCCGCTTCACTGTGGGCCAATCACAATGGGCCAGAGGAAGCCAATGGGAATGAGGCGGGTCTGCCGATAGCCAATCAGGAGAGAGTGTCAGAGAGCAGCAGTTTAGGGGGTAAACGCATGTCAAAACATGTTTTTAGATGGACACATGAACAAACTGTAACAACAGTGAAAACAAAAACCAATTAAACTCTGTCCTGTTTAAATAAGTACGATAACAGCTAAAGACGCAACTCACAGTTGACGTCAGACTGTTTGTTTAACCTGAGCTAACACACTGTGAACACTACGCTGACAAAACACATCATGATTCATGCAGAGTCAAAGAAAGACAGAAATGTTGTATCAAACCTGGACACCTGAATTTACATATCAAATGATTAAACTAGAACACAAGAGGCTGAAAAACAGGCTGACGAACGCTACATTAAATGAAGGCAGCTGTTTAAACCGGAGCTGCTCTTATCAACAACACAACAACAGTCAGAGAGGACAGGACACTTCCTGTCAGCGGCGGCCGGTGGAGACGCACATCAGATCAGATGAATTAATAATGGACGACTCCAAACAGATGCTGATGCTGCATCTGCAAACACATCAGCAAAGACACATCACAAGAGCAGCTTCCACATAACCTTCATCACTCAGTGTCAGCGATTTTCTCTAGTCTGAAAAGGTCAAAGGGTGAAGGTCAAAGGTTATGTTAACATACATTCAACAAGCAAAATTAGGAACACAAACACACACAGTGTTACTAATACTTAGTTGCTGTGCTGTTTATGTTGCTGTACTAACAGTCTAAAACTAACAGCTGTTAACCTCTGTCTCTCCCTCTTCTGCCCTCCCTCCTCCTCCTTTCTTCTCCTCCTCTTCTGGCTTTTTAATCATCTTTCAACCCCTCCCCCACCTCCTTCTCAGACTTGTCATGTGACCGCAACAAGGAAGCGTCCAGTCCCGACTCCGTCTCCCGATAGCCACCTTTCTGCCATCTCTGAATAACCAGCCTCCATCTTTCCCCTCTTCTCTCTGCTGTTCATCTGATCCCATTCACCTCGCTGCTTCTCTCCTGCGCTGCACACAAACACACTGTTTTCATTTCCCCCACTAACACTGACACTGACACTGACACTGACACTGACACTGACACTAACACTGACACTGACACTGACACTGACACTGACACTGACACTGACACTGTACACTGACACTGACACTGACACTGACACACATGAGGTTTGGGTTGAATCAGTGGGAGTTTAAAGTCACTGCAGGCGACGTCGGTGAGGTTTTGCTTGTGTGAATAAAGATGAATTATATTGGAAAATATTGGGAACATCTGACTCTTATTCATCCACAGTAACATTAGTCAGGAGTTTAATCTAATATATATATATATATATTTATATATATGTGTGTGTGTGTGATTTCAGTCGTAGCTGTGTCCAGTTAATTGACAAAGCTTTTTTTTTGAGGAGCTGCTTTTTCAGAAAAATAACATTACTGTTTCAGTGACTAATCTGAAATGTGAGTTGTGTATTGGAAATAAGTGTGAATTAGTATCATGTGTTGATTTCACTTCTTGTCATGAGACCTTTTGCATCCATCACTTTGCATTACAGGCTGATTGAAGTTTTTTTTTTTTTAGACCATTCTTACTGTTTTTGTTTATTAATTAGTATTTTACCTTATTGGACTGAGACAGAGAGACTCATGGGAGGGAACAGCACAGCGGGGATTTAAGCTGTTCACACTGCAGGGACTGATCACAGTCAACTCGATTAGATAAAAAACTCATTTAAGAGCAGGCGTGTTGTTGTTGTGTGGTTGCTTCACATGCAACGTGTGGATCCACAGTTCTGTTGCAGTTGAACGTAAGCTGTCGTTCAGTGTTTACTTGACCTCCTCTGCGGCTCATGGTCAAAGCTTTAGCAGGTATTTCCTGTTGATGCTGCAGGAAACAGGACGATTTAGTCAAGGGACAATTGGTTTGTTTTATGTGTGCGTTATGTTATTAGACTGTTGCACGTGTTGTCATTATTATTCATTAAATATAAGAAAGGGATTTTAACATTTTGGTAGATACTACACATTATCTCTAGATCTGAAAATATTAAGACAATTTATCAAAGAATTAAAAAAAAACATTATATAAACCAAACTGTGTAGTGAAAACAGCTTGAGGACCATTAGACACAAGTTGCCCCTGAAACTCATTTCAACACTTTTTTTATTCATGGGCCAGAAACACGTGGTTATCGACCATTTACTCGTCTCTGCCAGTAAGTAGTGTCTTATGTGGACATGTGGGCTGTATGATAACTGAATCACCATTCATCCATATGGTGATGTCATATGGATGTCATGTTTGTGTTTGTGTTTGTGCAGGGAAGCTGGAAGGGTCAGTACCTGAGGAGGACGAGGAGGAGACCATCCCTCAGGAGGACTGATCCACTGCACCTGTTGTTCTGGACAAACCAACATGGACGCCAGCGTCCACCTCAACACCACAGAGACACAATGGGACAGTAATCTTCAGTGGAGACTTGAGTTTGGAGCAGTTTCTGACCAGAGGAGGCAAAGAAACATGTTAGACCATGACCTGAGGTTGAAGCAGCGACATTAAGCCATAACATTTGATTTACACTTAAACACTAAAGTTTTATCATTTAAAATTTTAGAATTAAAAAAAAAATTCAAAATATAATTTCCAACAATCATAATCACGCCTTGGTTACAGAAAAGCAACAGTTATTTTATAAACTATTAATCTTCCAATTAATTTTTTATTCCAGGATGAATAGTTGAGTCGATGAATCTAAAGAAAATTAGGAGAAATTCTATTTAACTTTAAAAGTAACTTTTTAAAAAAACGTTTTGCTTTAAAATGAATAAAACAGTTTACTTGTGATAGTGATAAATTAACTTGTATGTTTAAGTTGTGCAGGCTCACCTGGCATTGTAACAACAGTGTTTTACAACATCTGACCTCTGACCTTAACCTGTATGACAGGAAGTGACTCAGTTTTTAGGTAATTTGATGCCTCAGATGTTTTTTCCTAAACTTGCATTTGTAAAAGAAAAATGTGACTGAATGAGTAAAAAAAAAAAAGCAATACATAGAAACAAAGCAATAATTCTTACCTGTATGTAGACTTTAGCACAGCATATGGCCTCTTTACACTTAAAAGGAAAAAAAGCACATCATGATCAAGACTGTTGTCAAGACTAATGTCATTAATACGTTGTTTCATTAATATTAAGGTAATAATAATAGGTTTATTGATTTTTCACCTTGGAGCATGTTTGGCTGGAGGGACATTGTTTTTATTTTATCTGTGTATGCAGTGTATTTCAACTTATGATATCATATATCATTATCACAGCAGCAGACCCGAGTCACAAAGGATTTTTATACACATTAAACACTTGGCCTCAGGGCAACTTAAGTGTCTTGTTTGAAATCATAGTACTCATAGTACGCAGGCATCTGGACTTGTTCGAGTGCCTCGTCTAGGTGCTTTCTTGGGGAGACACCTGCTGGTCAGGATGTGACACAGCAGGACATCATATAGTAAACAACTCTCGGAATAAAAACTTGATTTGTGCAAATTAAAATTAAATGGAATTAATATGAAAACTATAATGGAGCTAAAAAGCTCATAAGATTATTAAGCTTTATCATGCCTCTGTGAAACCTGTAATCATGACTGAAAAACTCACGTGACTGTTTACAGCAGGAAAATGTCTGAAAGAATTAATTTTTTTAAATCCCTTTTCCTTGGTGTGAGTGGATTTTTAATTTCTTTTTTGCAAAGACACCTGCATTTGTTATGCATTAAACTAATTCTCAGGCAGAAACAAATAATTTGGGTCTGACTGAAAGATGCAGTAAACTATTGCTATAACTTTTTTTCATTAATTTTCTTGATACACTTTTAATCTAATCCTGCACAATTGGCTTTTTTTTAGCTAAGTAAAAGATGAAAGATTAATTTCCTGTCAAAACTAATAAGACCTGATATGCAGCACAAACAAAACTGTTGTTGTGATTTGCCCTCCTTTATTTCCCCTGTACTCGTGTACAGGGAAAATAAAGTGCAACATAACAGTACAAATCATCAAACAGGTTAAATCTTGACAACACTGGACTCGTGGCTTCACTCACCAGGGTCCACATCACGTCCTCTGTGTCACAGCTCCGTCACACACTCACAGCTCAGGTCTGACACAGCCCTAAAGTTTACTTTATTCATGTCATTTAAGTTACACGGTGGAATTAGAGACACAAAGAGGAGGTTAGAAAGAAAAGAGCAATTGCCATTCCACATCAAATGGAAGAAAGTGTCCACAGATCCGTCCTCACATGCTTATAATGCACACTGCTGACGTGGGGCACAGTCGAAACACCGCTGGTTTCTGCTGTGGCGTCGTGAGCAGAGTCAGTATGAGCTTTCAGACAGAGCCGGGTGTTAGTCATACATAAGCAGAGGGGCTGACATTGTCCGTGTCTGCTGATCAGAGATCAACCAAAATGTTATTTTGTGTCTGCTGATGAGTTGGTTATTTTTACGTTTGTTGTTGAGTGTAGATGGTGACCTCTTGACATCTGGTCCAAAATCAGATGGAGGAAAACAGACGAATTTCCCACGATAAAAAGTTGGAACCGAACATTTTATCCTTTGGGTTTAATCAATTTCATTTTGTACTTTTTTTTCCCAATCTATACTCAGCTGGAGAAAAGGAGCAGCACCTCCTGGCCCTTAGCTCAGCTGAGGGGAATATCGACAGTCTCTGATGGCAGGATGGGACGTCTGCTTCACACCATCATATTATAGCATGATGATTTTTTTTTTAAATTGTTCCCACAGTAAAAGTTATCATGTAACCTCCCCTCTTACCGAGCTGCCCTCAGCTTTGAGCCGACTGTTTACAGAATCACCTAAACACGTGAAATGTCATTTCACCCATTAACAAACACTGCACCATATCCACTTTTAGTGTTGACACATTTGGCAAATTGTGGTCATCGTTGTCGTTATCATAAAAAATAACAAAACATGAACATTAAAAACAGACAAGTTCAGTTCACATCAAAGTTGAATACAGATAATATATCTTTACCCACAAAAAGTTGGTTACGACTAGCTAGAAAAAAGGAAGAAAACATCACCATGTCTACAAGTGTGTGTCTGTGTGTTTACCATGAAATGTTGAAAGATTAGTGTTTGTAGCTTTATATCTGCTAAGGATGTCCGTGTGTGTATATAAAAGTAAACTTACATTAACAAGCAACATGTCTTTCATTATTAACACAGCCCATTACCGTTAACAACCCACCCTCATCGATAAAAGCAAGAAAAAAAAGAAAAGAGGAAAACCCACATCACATCAGAACCATTTGCATTCCCAACAAAAGCATCCAAGTCCATCACCACATTAAAGTCATCAGCTGGCCACCAAAAATCTCAAACCTCTCATCAAAAACAAAGAATATTTTAGTGTCAACTATATATATACTATATATTTATATTTTTGTTCTTTTATACCAAACAAACATATGGTATATTATGTGTTGCTATGGTTATGGTCCCTGGCAACATCATGAATAAAGTACAATGGTTAAAATAAAGAAACTGATCCCCAACTTTATCCAGCTATTGTGAGTCTGTGTGTCAAAGTTTCTGCACAGATTTTTTTGTCGTCTTTGTGCGATAAACCGTGACTGACGTGTTCTTTAGGCATTTTTTATGCACAGTATTTGATCTGGATTTAATGTGGACTTTTTTTTATGCTACACATTCAGTGCGTGATGTGTGTCAACATTTTGACGTGTACATGTCAACACAGCCGGTGTTAGTATTGTCAGGATGGTATGTTGAGGCATTGTAGGCATAGTTAAGTGTGTCTAGTTTGTCTTTAGTGTATGCTCATAGTGTGTATTTGTCGTGGTATGAGGTGTAATGGCAGACAGTGCAGAAGGCCTTCACTGTGTAGTTACTGTGTTTCTACGCATTAGCACTGATGCTCTGTTTATAGACGGCGTGGTAGGCGTTTCGCAGCAGGACGTAGGGGAAACAGGACTCCAGCAGGTCCATGGTCAGGAAGGGAGACTCCTGCACTATCTGAAACACACATGACAACACACAGACTGTCAGACTACACAATTACATCAATTTGGTCTTTATTGCTCTTCATTTCCTGGTTCTCACCATGTCCAGCAGCAGGTAGACAGATTCCCTGTTACGTGTCGTCATCTTGTCCGTCTCCTGGCCGATCTTCAGGAGGCTAGATGAGGCCAGCTACACACACACACACACACACACACACACACCAGAATTATATTGTGTCCCACTGGTTGTTTATCCACTTTTTTTGCAGTTTAAAGCCAAAAGACATCCTTCATAAACACTGTTTCCATCAGCTGCTTTGGACAGAGGAGGCATGAAATGATGATGATGAAATACAATTCATATGTCATATAGAAACTATAATCATCACCATGTGGTTGTTTGTTGCCACAAAAGGAGTCACACTGCAGTTCACATCCCCGTCTAGTAAGACTAAGGTCTGGGGTTAAATCATTGATAATTTAAATTGTTGTCTTACAGCCAGGAACTCTTTGAGCCGGTCCTCGATGCTTCCCTTGTGGATGGTGAAGAGAGCAGCGGCGATCTGGTTAATGGCTTTGGCCAGGCAGTGGATGTTGTTACAGTGTCCTGTAGGGGGCAGCAAACACACAGTGTAATCTCAGAATAGGAAAACATCTGCAACTGGAAATTAATTGAATCTGAGTTTATTTCTGATATGTGTATGTGTTTTTAATTCCTTCACAGCTGAGAGATTTTACAGTCAACAGGGGTGAAACTACCAGATTCCACTTTCTTCTTTAATGCAGATGAGCGCCATTACCAGTGTACGTGAGATGCATATCAAGTACGTGGATACACACACACACACACACACACACACACACACGTGCGTCTAATTGTGAGTTCACTGAATATTTAGTGTGACGGCACTGACGCCACGTCGTGAGATGTGCTGTGGGAAAACCAATAGCTGACCCATATGCAGTCTGCATATAAACACCGGTGGAGCCCATTACAACTCATTATCCTTTTCAAGTGCTCCTTATTAACAATGGCGCCTTTCATTTCAAGGTTGTTAGCAGCCGACGTCTTGATAATTCATCTATGAATGATGAATCTGTTTGATACCTGATCAAAGGCCTTATTTAACTACATCAGTATCTGTTACACTAAAAACTGTTGAACCGAATACATCCTTTTTACTGAAATACTCAAAAGGTAAGGTTAAACAGGCCACACTGATTAAACTGGTAGTTTCACAGTTTAAAAAGAAAAAGTAATGAAGATGACGACATGGCTCGTGTGCACATCGATCAATCAAAGGCCACAATGTCAGTCTCATTAACATGCAGAGCAGTTAAGGCAGATTATCTTCTCAACAATGTGTAGTACGTTCGCCACAATGATCAGTCAATGGATTAATCACAGGACAGAATATTAAGCAGCAACTGCTGTGATGATCAATAACGTGTGTTTCTATAAGGACACAACATCTCCACAAAACCTGAAAGAGCAAAAACTGATGTGTGTGTGTGTGTGTGTAAAAGAAAAAAGAAAAGTTTAATATAACTCCAGCAGCATGACGTCCTACCTTCAATGGCAGGGCTGTACTGGGACATTACGTTACTGGCCAGCGTCGGCAGTGAAACAGCCACAAACACCATCAGCAGACAGGCAATCTTATACTCCTCCTCTGGACTGATGTTCTCTGCACAGATCCACGAACAGGGCGATCAGGACACGAAATGAGATGTGTGGAACAAGCTTTGCTTTGGAGTTTTTGTGTTTCTCACCACTTTTTTGTGAGGACAGAGCCACCACGAGAGCCGGGTCAATCTCACAGGGCAAACCCGCGGCTGACGACAGCTCATAGACGTTCATTGCCACCTGCAAACAAGATGAAATATTCACATTTAACACCAAGAGAGGGACACATCTGAACATTGACAACGGGTTAACCGGTTACAAATTATTTCTACATGTCCGTGTGTGTCTGACCTTCATGTCTGTCTCTCGGGGAATGTGGTCCTTGAAATCTTCCACTGAACTAACCAGGAAAGGAATATGACAGGATAACACCTGGAGACAGACAGATAGAAAGACTTCCTCTTTCTAACTAATTTTTCAAACTGCATCATCCATTTATTGCAGGTGAATTCATGTAAGTGTGTGTGCGTGTGCCTTACATCTCTCAGAGCCTCCTGAGCAAGGGAGCGGAAAGACAAGATGACTCCAATGATGGTCATTCTCTTCAAAACACTGTCCACAGCTGCAAAGAAAAAGGAAAATGTCAGGAAAAGATGAATCACTAAAGCTACAACTGTTAGTTTAATGACTGTGTGTGGACATGCATGTGTTTACATGTGAGTTTCTTAAACAGCATGGCCATTTGGTCCGGTTTGTCAAAGCTTGTCCTCATCTGGGTCAGAACCTCCATGTTCTCTACCACGAGTTTCTACATGGAGACAAACACAGCAGATGTTAGTTAAAGGTTTCTTCTTAAAAAAAGTTAATATGCCAACATTCATATCTGTGTATGCATTTTTGTACCTTCAACTCTGCGACTTGTGATGAAATGTGCCACATCAAACTCTCACTGAGGAACTTCATTCCATATGGACCTAACAGCTCTGACAGTGAACGCATCTCTGTGAAATAACACACACACACACAAATAAATAGAACAGAAATAATTAGTGTCGAGCTCTACTGTCTCTAAGAAGAAAAAAACATGACAACAAGAGCAGCAATCTGCATGTGTGTGACTGTACCAGAGATGTCAGAGTACTCCTCAGCGTTGAAAGTCAGTTCGTTCTCTGTGGGCAGGTTGACGAAGGCCTTCATGGCAGGGAAGTAGGCGATGTGTCCATTACTGACCTGACGGAGCAATGTCTCCAAGTACCTAATCACACAAACAGATAAAATACTTTTTACACATGGGTTATGTAAGTCTGTAGTTATGTTGGTGCAAAGAATTCTGATCTGCTGGAGGTTTGCTGCGTTTGGTTTTGTTTAAATAAAGTTTTTTTTACTGTGCAGATTACTCTCAGGTTTAAAGTGAACGTACCAGTTTGTATACAGACTGGTGATGGTGGGTTCCCCGTGACTGTCCAGGTGCTGCGTCTGCTGCAGGAGTACGTTGTTGAAAACACGGGTGATGTCGATAGTGACGTAGTTCTCTATGGACTGCAGAACCGTCATGTAGGCCCGCACACTCGTCAGTAACTCACTGGGCTTGGCTATCTCCTGAGTAGCCTGGTTGTACATGGTCATTCCCACTATGGATCTGAAGACAGAGGGAAATAAATTAATAAGAAAAACAAACTAAAAAGATATGAGCTTTAGCCACAGTTTTCCTCGTGCAAGTGCTTACTTCGTGAATCGGATCTCCAAGTGTGAGGTGAGGTACTCTCTCGGCGTGAACGTGTGCTCCCACACCACCAAGTTAGGAACATAGTTGATGGAGAAGCAGAGCTCAGATAACGCCGTGTGGAGTTTGTCCAGACTTGGGGAAAACAAAAGAAAACAGGATATAACGAGAATGATGTGTGAGCTGACGGTGGGTTTTACAGCAATACAAAAACTAATAGTATGAAAATGGAGCACTATCCCTGTATTGATTTCATTCTTGCTGCACAAATGGGTAAAACCATCAATAACACTGCTGGTTATAAAATATAAACAGAAAAACCTTTTTATTCAGTTCATTCACAAACATGTAAAATCCATGTATTCCTGTAGCAGTCTGTTCTTTAGCCTTTTAATCATATTCTAATCCACATAGCTCATAATTCCAGTGTTGTCATCAACAGAGTGACTCAGAGTGATACCAGGTGATTTTTTTTTGACAGACATTAGCATGACTCAACATGTACCAATAATTTGAACTCTATTTCAAACAGCTGTTTTCATCTCTAATGTATGGAAAAAAGATGCATGTTGCTTGGTGCCAACAGAAACTCAATCCAACTATAAAAATAAGGTAAGTAATCCATCATTGACAATGAGGCGAACAACCCCCAGAGAGAAAGAGGCGACTCACTTGGTGACCAGTAGTCTGTTCTTCCTCATGCTCTCCACCCCTGGTTTCTCTCTCTCCGGCTCGCCCTTCTTGCCCGTTGCCTTCTTGCTCTTCTTGTTCACGGCCTGACTGATAGTTTTCGCACAGTGTTTGGGAAGCAGCTGGAATCGGACAAGCAGAGAGTGGAAGCAGTAGACAGAAACAGACAGACAAGAAGAGGATATATTTAAGAAGCCATTGCTACAACAGCAAAAAAACATTAATGTGACATCATGTGCAGTGGGAATAAGAGTCAATTTGTTTCTAGCTTCATTAAACCATGTGGTAGAAAGTGTTTTTATAGTATATGATAAGAAAACCTTAAGACTCTTGGTGCATTGATACTGTTGTGTAAAAAAGCTTGATTCCCTTAAAATGACTGTCGTTGTTTGAAGATGACTGTTGCCACTCTCAGACTAGTTTTTTGGTTGGGACAGCAACTTCCTTGAGTCTGAACTGGTTGCCTAGCAACTGGCCAGAGCAAAAAAAAAAAAGTACACATAACCTCCAGTAAAAACGACTATGTTTTTTTTTTGGGAATCAAACAAAGAAGATAATAATGTTATATCAGTTAGCTTTAGTGTTGCTGGGCCATTTCCTCTCTTCACTAACCACCTGCTGGGTGCAGCTTTACAATTGCTGTACAGTAATGAGAACAGTATTGATCTTCTCACTCAACTCTCAGCATGAATGAACTGCATTACCCATAAATACCAATTTTTTTTCCCCCACTGGTCGCCTTTCGGCTATGTGCACCCACCTGGTCACTGAGTGTACATTGTTCAGTGCAGATGTCAGTGATCAGGTTTCTGGCCTGTTTGGCCATTTCATCCAGAAACATGTTGCACAACGACAGGCTGCGATCCCCAATGTGGTGGCGCTGTAGAGGAAGAAAAGATTAAAAACAAGCACAAAAAAGATTTAACATTACTAGAATCATTATTCTGTGTATGTGCATGACAGTGTGTGTGTGTGTGTGTGTGTCTATACCTCCTCCGGACAGAGCTCATGTGTACAGGACATGAAGTGTGTGCAGAGCAGAGGGAAGCAGATTGAGTGTCGACTCTGGGAGGGAAGCTCCAGACACTGCTGAAACATCTTTTCAAATGCTCGACTGTAGAAGCTACACACACACAAGCAGCATAGGGGGGCACAGGGGGATGCAAGAGATACAAAAATTTACTACAGCTAAAATGATTCATTAAAACATCTGAAGAAAAGTCCAGTTGTCTCAGTCTGCGTTTTGTCTGTGTGTGTGTACTGCATTACCCATAAATACCAATTTTTTTTCCCCCACTGGTCGCCTTTCGGCTATGTGCACCCACCTGGTCACTGAGTGTACATTGTTCAGTGCAGATGTCAGTGATCAGGTTTCTGGCCTGTTTGGCCATTTCATCCAGAAACATGTTGCACAACGACAGGCTGCGATCCCCAATGTGGTGGCGCTGTAGAGGAAGAAAAGATTAAAAACAAGCACAAAAAAGATTTAACATTACTAGAATCATTATTCTGTGTATGTGCATGACAGTGTGTGTGTGTATGTGTGTGTGTGTGTGTGTGTGTGCGTGTGTCTCTATACCTCCTCCGGACAGAGCTCATGTGTACAGGACATGAAGTGTGTGCAGAGCAGCGGGAAGCAGATTGAGTGTCGACTCTGGGAGGGAAGCTCCAGACACTGCTGAAACATCTTTTCAAATGCTCGACTGTAGAAGCTACACACACACAAGCAGGATATACATAGGGGGGCACAGGGGGATACAAGAGATACACAAAAAAAAATTACTACAGCTAAAATGATTTCATTAAAACATCTGAAGAAAAGTCCAGTTGTCTCAGTCTGCGTTTTGTCTGTGTCTGTGTGTGTGTGTGTGTGTGTGTGTCTCTCTCACCAGAATATAGACAGGTCTGACGTCTCCACCAGCATCTCCACCAGAGAATCCACCATCTTTGTGTGGAAGATGATGGTGTTCATCATTTTACCAAGCTCCTTGTGATCAGCTATACCAAGACTGGCTTTAGAGACACTTGTGTAGGCCTGAACACAGGAAAACATTAAAGAAAAGGCAATAAATGGAAACAAAGGTATGAGGTTGTTTAGACAAATGGTTTTGAGATGGGTTACGCTCCCAGAACTTCTCAGACTTTTAAAATGTGTTTGTGAAAATATATTATTACCTGGAGTCTGAACCAGTCCAGCCTCATGCCTCTGAAGTCAAACACTTCTCCATCTTCCACTGGAACACAAAAGCACAACAACTCATTCAAAAGTACACACATTATCAGTTAAATGTCCATACAAAAGACAGAACAATTAATGCTGTTTCTTTAATGCTGCAGATAGTCACCACTGCTTTAAAAGTACAAATTATTATAATTTTACCTTGTTTCACGCTGAGAGAGGTCATAGTGTTGACAAATGATGACATGATAATGGACTCATCCTCTGGACACACAGACAGGTTCTGTTGCAGAGTAAAGAGTGAAAGACTGTGGAACATTTCTGGGAAAAGACAATCTGAAAGTTTTAAATCAATATGTAAAAAATGTTAAATTTAACAATCAACTTTCAAAACGTTTTAATAATAAAGTTAGTCGTGTTTGTGTGTGTATGTATTTACAGCCTGGTTTGTGTTTCTGTGTGCATGTGTCCACACCTGAACCAGTTCATTCAGCACCACAGCATCAAAACCAGACAGGTACTGGACGTAATATCGCTGCATCACGGGACCATATTTCCTGACATGAGCTCGCAGCTCCTCCATGTAGAAGATCAACTCTGCTATATGTCTGCAAAAAAAACACACACATACACAAATGAGGCAAGAGAAGCAAGAGCAGCAAAGGCAGTGAAGCAGCAAATATGCAAATGATGCAGTGATTGTGTTAAAACAGACGTGATTGTGAGTGCATGATCACGTACTTGTCTATGAAGTCATCTGTGCTTTTCTTTTGGATGTTGTCTGCATGTCGTAGCAACCATATTATTTCATCACGGGCAAATGACAATGCCATGAAAACAAATAAGGCCTAATGGGACAGAGAGAGACACATAGAGAAGCATATAAAGAAAGGCTGTAGAGAGAGAGACTAACTAAAACGTAGTTATTAAAAAAAAATACAGCAAATCCAAGATAAACTGCAAAGAGCAGTTGGCAGCCAATGTATCGTCACAGCCTCTGGAACAAATATGTAAAATGTTTACAGTCGGCAGTTTTATTCTCATACACATTTATGAGCGTCGACATCTGGCAAGAGGAATTTACAAGGCCTCTTAAGGTGCTAAGATATGTCTTCCCTAACTTCAAACTGGAAAACTTGCAACATTTAGTGTGTTATAGTAAAATATGTTCTACAATGGAGGAAGGTTTAGTTGATCTATTGTATTTACCGATGCATTATTAAAGGCTCCTGAATGTGTCTGATCAGAAGAGGTCAAAAGACACAAACTAAATGAGACTTTTAGCTTGCTTGAGATCAAGTTATTTTTACATTTCTTTACTCTTACTTCATTTTACTTATCTTGCTTTTAATATAGTATTTTACCTTAGGACCAAGAAGTCCAGGCTGATCGGCTAACACGGTGGCCAGCTCCTTCAGAGCTGATCTGAGGAACTTGCGTCTCTCTCTGTGCAAGGAGCCCCTGCAGAGAGTCAGGCAGACAGAGGACATCAGAGCAGAGCATCAAAACACACGAGCTGCGGAATTAAATGCTATTTTGACACTTTCAGGACAATCCTGCAAGAGGACACAAAGAATTTGACACTAATAGAGTGAGGAAGAAGATGAAAGGGGAAAATGGAATAAGCAATGAGGTTAAAAGAAGTGATGAGACAGAGGGAGAGACAAAGTGGGGGAGGATAAAGCAGGGAGAAAAACTGAAGGAGGGATGAAGGGAAAGAGAAGAAGGCAATTTGTCAGTGTGAGAAACAAGAGGGTAGGAAACAATACGCTGATGTGTAAAAAGAAAGTAGAGAAATGAACTGATAAGGCTGGAAACGTGGGCAGGGAAAAGAGAAATATGTGTGAGGAGAGAAATGTAGTAATAAATAATAATTTCAAATGTGACGAACGGATGAGTAATAAGATGATGCACATACGCATGAGACAGGGCCTGTTCTTTGCACTCTCTGATGTCATTGATGCGTTTGTTGTACCTGGAAAACACAAAAGAGAAAAGGGAGAAACCTGAACTTAGTTTCTCCAAATCATTTTTTTTGGTTGATGTCCACACACACACACACAGGGCATCTTACCCTCTGATATTCACAAACAGATCTTCAGCAGCCTTGTGGATGTGGAAAACTTCGTCCCTGAACAGACAGAGGCAGGTGGAGCTTTGCAGAGCCAACTTCCACAGAGACAAAGCAGCCGCATCGCTGTTCAGCACCGCATGACACAGGATGAAACCAACTGGAGACGGAACAGAGACGGGTTTCTATGAGGGACTGCTGTTTGATCACCTGGCACTGAATTCAGAGAGGGGACGGAAAGTTTCCGCAGTACTCACAAACAATCCACTTCTCCATCGTGTCCAGTGACAGATATTCACATGGCATCTGAAGACAGAGACAGGAAGTGAGCCAAACACATACATTCATTCAAACTTTAAAATGCATCACTCTCAGTCTGTTAACATCTGTGGACCATGCTAGTCTAGAGTTTTTAGGCATTTAGAGTTCAGACTTCAGCAAACACTGCCCATCACCAGAAGTTCACATTCACCTCTTCTTACAGGCACCTTTTAGCTTTTCCAGGTCATAAATCATACATCATTTCAACATTTGAGAGCAATGATCAAACTAACAGTGTCTGACTGAGCCGGATTGAGCATGGTGGAGGGGGCAGAGATGAGCGAGAGCAGCTGGGCGTTCCTCCACTGGTCGGCAGACAGATTCCTCCTGGGGTAAACCATCTGAAGACTGATCAAGGCATCAGACAGGGACTATAGGAGGGGAGAGATAAGGGATATGGACATGAATATGGTTTATTTTTTTAAATGGAATAAAATAACACAGTCTCATGGCACATTTGTGACAAATGAGACAAATTGATCTGTTAGAATGTGAATTTTTATGTAACATGATCCTACTCCTTTAGTGTCTGAAGTATATTAAAGTAAAGTATAAGGGGAAGCTTATGTGTTTTGGTGTAATAAAAGTCTGTCATCAAATTTCTTTCACATTTAAAACTGATAAATTACCACAAACAAACACAGCTCTCCTACCTTTCCATGTGGAACAAACTCCTCCATCAGCTTCTTCAAAGGGTTTTCATAATCCACAATCATTTGGCCCAGCCTGGGATACTCCCGGTCACTGCAAACAATTTTCTGGTTAAGCCTGCATGTTTATGGCTATTGGTAATACTAAGCCACACTTGTTGTGGACAGCGAGTATGTGTGTATACTGGTCAAAATGTCATCTTAAACTTAGTGTTGTGCCGCTCTTCTGATCAATGTAAGGCTGTTTGTGTGTTTGTGGTCACCTAGCCCCATGTGTCATCTCATGGGCATAGTTGTATAGTCCTATGATGGCTTTCCTTTCCTCAATGCGGGACAGGATTATCATCAGAGTAGTGTAGGTCACCACAAGGTCCAGGTAGTTCTTGGTCAGGTCAAAGTTAACCGTCTGGTCGAAGAAGACAAAATAATATGATAAATACTGATAGAAACATCAGAGGAAGTGTTAGGTGAAGGTGGTGGGTAAAGCATCTTTTCACTTACTATATCAAAGAAGACCTGGCAGGCGTCGATGGTGTTCAGCAGCTCACACACATGGTCCTGTAGATGAAGATGTCCATATTAAACCTCTTCATTAGACGTTATTTCCTTCACAGTCTATTCTTGTCATTGTGTTTGTGTCTCCTCTTACCTTAAATTCCATGACATCCACAAAGGTAAAATAGTAGAGAGCCAGGTTTTTGAGAATCTCCGACTTCTCCTTCTGCAGCTGAGCCAGCTGTTGCTGTAAAACCACACATTCCAGCACACACAGTTACAAACAAACAAAAGAGTGTGTGATACACACATCTTGTCCTTTACACGTTGGCCCTATTCAGCAGGAATCTTTCCCCTCAGAGATTAATACTGTTCATCGCATTTCACTCAAATGACGGACAATTTATCTTAATTCTGAAAAAAATAGCACAAAACTCACATTAATTATATCCTATTTATGAATTATTTAGTGATAGTGAAGGGTTGTATATGAAGCCTTTTTATCTTAGTGATTCATTTCCCCCTTTTGAATATAAGTTTTTTCAATTGCTTGCTTCTATTTTTAAACACATTTTGGAAACAAATTTAATGAATTTAAAAAGTAGTTTTGTTTGAAGCCAGAGTCAAAGAAACACATCCTGAAAGCTTCTACGGCTCGGAGAAAAGCAGCAAAGCAGACTGCCGAAAATCAAACCAAGCTCCAAAGCTGTGTGTGTTTGACATCAGAGGTAAAGAGTTGGTCAATAAGGAAGTGTAGAAGAAGGTGTGTGAGACACTGCTACTGCACCAAGAAGCTGAATCTTCTGTTAGCCAAAGTCTGAGTTCATTTGTAAATTGAAAAAAAACACCTGTTGGTGCAAGCAGTGAGCTAGTTCTTCACACAGCCAGACAGTTAGTTATCAAGTCATCAAACCAACCAGAAGCCAGCCGGCTGATAAACCAGGCAGTTCAGCAGCCACACAGTCACTCAGAGGATGGAGAGAGAAAAAGTAAAAAAGTGGCAGCAGAGAAAAGAGAGAGGGGAGAAGGCAGAGCAAAGCAAAACAAACTGCAAACAGCTTTAATTAAAACAGGTACAAAACTACATTACTGCAAACGTAGGTACATAAATTAAAATACAAACTTAGATACAAAAACTTACCAAAAAGCACAAGTCCGGAATAAGCCACGTTTAGCATGCACAACACAAACAAACACAGAAACAAAGCAGAAAACAACGTAAGAGACAATTTCTGCACAGTTATACTCAATAAAGCAGTTAGCTGGACACACATACACGCAGACAGACAGACAGACAGACAGACAGGTAACATACAAGTCCACATACACATATGTTCACACATCCCCTTACACAGCACATACACACAAACAGAAATGCTATGAGCTAAGCTGACAAGTAAAGCTAATTTGATGAGCGATGACACGCAAACAGCTTTAATTAAAACAGGTACAAAACTACATTACTGCAAACGTAGGTACATAAATTAAAATACAAACTTAGATACAAAAACTTACCAAAAAGCACAAGTCCGGAATAAGCCACGTTTAGCATGCACAACACAAACAAACACAGAAACAAAGCAGAAAACAACGTAAGAGACAATTTCTGCACAGTTATACTCAATAAAGCAGTTAGCTGGACACACACACACGCAGACAGACAGACAGACAGGTAACATACAAGTCCACATACACATACACATATGTTCACACATCCCCTTACACAGCACATACACACAAACAGAGATGCTATGAGCTAAACTGACAAGTAAAGCTAATTTGATGAGCAATGACACACACACACACACACAGACAGACAGACAGACAGAGACACACACACACACACACACACACACACACACACACACACACACACACACACACTCACACTCACACTCAAAGCATTAATCTTCTCTACAAAGCTCCTCTAAAACATATTTCACATTATGTCATTTTATTTCCAGGTTAATAGGCAAGGTCTAATTTGTTGATTGAATATTTGACAGACTAATGATCAATCAAAAGCAGTGAACACAGTGATTGATTAGCAGCTGCTGTTAATTGTTTGATTAAAAGAAAACAAATCACTGACACTATTTAGATACTTGATTTCTTAACATTGCAGGAGGACACATTGCTTTTGAACGTGTTTAGGTTTTAGACATTTTGCTCTAGCTGTGGAACCCAAATTCAAACCTGCAGAAAAACTCACCTGCATAGATTTGAAATTGAGGATTTCACTGTGGTCTCAACTGAAGAATACTTATTAACACACAATATTTCGTTCTCTTCCTCTCATTCATGTACAAACACACTGCTGACATACACGGAGACATACTTACATTATTATTCCGTGTCTCAACAGCAGGAAACTTTCTGACGATAAATTTAACCGCAGACTCCAAGTTCTTATCAACCAGATAGGAGGGTTTAGCCTTGGGATCACCACATGCCTGAAATGAAGAGGAGAAGAAGAGGTGAGGAGAATCACAACAACAAATATGGATAAGTAAACTGCTGCTCTGCTCACATAGCTCTGCTCTCTCTCTCTACAGTTTATTCCTTTCATTCTGACATTTTCTTTCCTTCATGGTCATGTTACGTTAAATGTGTGGTCATTGCCAGGGAAACATTTAGTGCTCACAGTGAAAACTGGTTTATCACAGCTGAGATGTGTGGAGGAAGGACATGGAAATGAGCACACACACACAGCTTGATGCCTCGACCTGTGTACATGATTCCCACTTTGTTTATTATAGTTTGGACGTCTGAGGTTTTCGTGTTTGGATAAACCAGGTTCAACTGTTGTAGAAGCTTGAGCTGCTCAGTGGTTCTCAGCTGTTGGGCTATGGAAAAACACGAGAAGGTTCGATCCTGACACATAAACTTCAAATTCAAATAATAGTTATGGAATCATTTCATGTAATGATGACATCTATGTCAACTGGAGCTGCAACTATTTGTCACTTAACCGATTAGCTGAAGAAAAGCTATTTTCATCTTGATAGTTTTTTTGACAATGACAAATTCTTTATGGTGGGTCTTTTACATTGTCCTATAATTTAATAGCTGACAATCTCTGAGGTATGGACTTCTGGACAGATAAAACTTTGCTGCACTCAGTAAATTGTTTTGATGCTCCATTATCTATAACAGACTAATCATTACTACTATCACTATTTAAAAAATAGTAATTGTTAGTTGCAGCTTTAAATCAATTATTAAACATCAAGACTAAAATTATCCACAGTGCAGACAGGCTGAGAAGCACTGAGTAAGTCCCTGGTAATGAGAGGCTTTCAGGTTCAAACTGCATGTCTGAGCCATCACTAGTTAGTGCCACTGTGGGACAGGCAGAGTGATGGAGAGCAGAGTGAAGAGGAGACTGAAAGAAACCAAGCAGAGAGAGAGAAAAAATACAGAGTGGAAGAAACGAGGGAGAACTGAAATAAATGGGGTACAGAGGGGTCAGTCGAGTAAATGATGTAAGACAAATGTTGGAGTGGGGGAAGAGACGGTGACAAGGGGTGAGCGAGAGAAATCCCTGTCTGAATGTGTCCTGTCATCTACAGCTACACGAGCTGAATCTTCTGCAGTGCAGCAACAGTTTCTACAGCTTCAGTTCATCTACAGAGCTGCTTCCTTCTTCTCCTTAACATTCTCATCTACTTATCAGCAGGTGTCGCAGAATCTGCGTGATGTCCATGACCCTAGCAGGAAGCAACAGCACTCATGCATTATGGATAGTGTAGTCGTGATTGGTGAGGAGGATGTGGTCCATGCATGTGCCATAAACAGAATAAATGTATAAAGTTGGTGGGCTGCAAACACAGAGGAACAATCCTCGAGGGGGTCAGTGCCTTTGACCTTCTGAGGATTCGGTTCCTCATGGTTGAGGTTTAAGTTTGGAAAGTGGAAGCGCACAATTAGAAAAAGCCAAAAAAGTGACATGAAGTTAATAAAAATAATTACTTCAACACAAAACTACGGTAGAAATGTAATGTTTTACTAGTAATTATATAAGTATATCACAGCTAATGAACCAATGGGCTTAAAACAACACAACAACAGACCTGGTTTTCAGTTTGCACGCTACTGAAATGTTTCCAGCAGCAGTCAGTGCGAAATGAAACCAAAGACAGCAACGCATGCTAGTTCACACAAGCACAATAGAAAACATCAACCTGGGCACTGAACCATACTGAAACACACTCTACTTTTTGTTGTAGTTAACACTCACACAACTGTGGGCGTGGTCAGTGCAACAAGACATTTGAACCACAGAGATCGGTGCAACAAGACTGAATGTTATATCACTCTTTAAATTCAGACATAAGTTACTACATAATCAATTCAGAGCCACTTTTGTGGGTAAAAGACACAAAGATCAGAAACTGCTCACATTCTGCATCTGTTTTATTCAAAATGGAATGCAAAATGGTGCAAGTTTAAAACAGACTTAAATCACTAGAATTAGTCCAACCGGAAAAAAGGCCAAAGTCCACTGATCACTAAGCTTCATGCTAACTACTCAGCCCAAAACTCAGCTTGGTTTGTCTTTTGAGTCTGCTGCTGGAGCCAGTTCACTCAGTAAATCACCTGAAACACGCTGAGCTCTATAAGAGCTTGATCTGAAACACACCTACTGCTGCAGGATCTCAACATACAAAAACACTGGGACACTTTGGGGGCTACTACACACAGAAAAACACACAACACCTACATGCTTTTCAAAACCCATCAGTGACACAGACTGGACCTTAGGTCTCAGCTTGTTTCCTTTTGCACACATCTCATACACCTAACCAGGATTCCAACAGCCTTCATCATCAGTACGACAGTGGACTGACTTAAAAGCTACAGAGAAAGAGAATCTGTTAAGGTGTGTGAGAGGCTAGCCGAAAATAAACCATGTTTAAACTGAAACAAGACGTGACTTTGAAATCCATGCAACTGCTAACACAGAGCTCTTCCGACGACAACACAATATTAGCCTTGCCCTTACAAAACACACGAGCCTCTACCTTGGCCACTAAAAGGCATTTACCCTTTGACTCACTCCAGGGAACTGTGGGGTGAAAATCACTATTGGGTTAATACTGGTCTTTACAAGCTTTTCTTTTTCCATATTTTAGCCCAAACTCAAAACTAAAACAGTTTCTGAAGAAACAGCCTTTAGATTTTATATATATGTACATAAATGTCTTCCCATCTAAGGGACAAACTGAGATTCTAATCTGTATACTGCTGTGATTCACTGTTTGTAGATGTGTTACTGTGCACCGCTAACTGTACCATTAGGCGTCGGAAATTCACTTGAAAGCAACTCCATCAGTGTCTGTTCTGACAACTGTGATACAACATGACAATGGCATGACTCAGTTTACAACACGCGGACACACATTTGATGTGAACACCTACATTATGCTTTGAACCATGGCAGGAATGTACAGTTACACTCATACATTGTCATTAATGGGCTAAAACATGCAAAAACGCCAAAAGGACTGTTCATGATAAAAATGGCTTCTACTTGAGTCCTGTCTTAATATTTGTAATACAGCCACAACACTGCAGCATCTCACCAGTCGATAGCTTTGGCTAGTTTACTTCCTCAACTACTATTATATGACTGTCACAGGTTGTGGACAGAATTGGCTATATATTCTCTTAACATCAAAGAACCAATTGTTTTCTGTCTTTCAAATGGTATGAATTTGTTCATTAGTGGTGGCTAATGCAATAAGCTGGCTGGCTGGGTTTGGGTGGGGGCTGATGGAAGCATGGATGGAAAAGGGGGTGCAGTAAATGACAGGACAGGGCATGGGAATAAGCGGAGAATCAGTAGTGGTCAGGAAGGAGGAAAAGAGCTGTTGCCTGGATACCAGAACAGACCTGAGTCTCGCCTCCACCATCGTTTCTCCACTCCGGGTAGCAATTAACAGCTGAGCTCCTCAAAAGGTCCCACACACTGACCAACATATGGCAGGGGACTGTGGAGCAGACAGCATTGGGAAAGGGAAAGCTACATCTGAAAACTAATTATGGCTGCTAATTATGGGATAAAATATTCAAAACACCTCACGGTGTCTTTTCAGCAATCCTACAGAGTCCCAGTAAACCACTCATAAAACAAACCTGTCGCTCTTCACTGAGACTAATTTGTTTTGTCTGTCGCTCCTCATAATATGAGCGCTCTCATTTTCACCGGGAGGGATTTACTGCAGTAACAAAAAGAAATAAAGAATCCAAAGAATGTATGGTCTCACGTGAGTAGGAAGAGAAGCACTAGAGACACACTAAAACGTGTTGAGAGCTAGCTGAGTGCTTGACAGCCTGCTGGCAGTCCTGTAGTCTGAATCCTCACTCATCCTTTTGCATTTGTCAGCAGTATTGCATTTTTCTACCAGGATACTGATGTGCTTTCTGGGATCATGCAAATGAAAATCAGCTGCCAGATCATTTATTATAAAATGTGACAAATATAGCTTGGATTTTTGCTTCGTAGGCAACTAAACTGGACAGAAACTAATACACTTAAAGAAAAACACTTTATCTTCTTGACTGCAGCTTCCTGAGAGTAAAGGGAGCCCAGATACAGATTCTAATATGAGGAGAAGTGAGGCACAAAGGAGAAGACCAACAGATCAGTACAGGTAGCCAGGAGCAGAAGGCAGGAAGGGGAGAAGGAGGAGGAGGGGAGCTGAGGAGGGGTGAAGGGGGACGGGTTTCATCAGTGGAAGGTGATAAACTTTGCAAACCTTCCAAACTTGTCCTTGCTGCATAGGAGAAAGGGGAAGCATTGGAACGGAGAGAAGAAGAGAAGAAATCAAAACAAAGAGCCCACCCAGACAAACTGCTGGATCAGTGGTCACACACATAAATACACAAACACACACACACACACACAGACACTCAAGCTTTCACAGCTGTTTTTGTAAAGGTGTTTTCTGCATATCGCAAAGTTAAGTCAACGAGAACCACTCTGGCATTTCTTTTTAACACATCATATAAAAACATACAACACAAGCTGCGCCAACATGCGACTACTTTAACACTCGTTTAACTCACGCTGTCTCGAATGTAACACAATGTGTAGTGTCCCTGCCTACGCACTGAGACGCACTGAAAATAACATGTCCGTTTTAACTGCAGAAATATGCTGAAATAACGTAGCGGACTCTGAGAACAGCTACAGCGTCTTATGTAGTAGTTTGGTCCCAGCTGTTTTACCCGGCAGTGATATGACGTTTCCTTCACAATTGGCTGTTGCTTAGTAACTGACAATGCACTTCTCCCTCATCGCTGAATAACTGGGTGCTCGATTGGCGCTGATGCTAAAATAGAGTTGAAATGTATCATTTCATATACATTTTAATGTGTAGCAACAGGAATCAATCCAGCCAGGTCTTGTTCTGTACTTACGGTACGGCTACAGCAAGTTAAGTTAGGTTTTAACTAATATTTATGTTTCTCCATCACACAGGTTGCTGATATTAATGATATTTTCTGGGATCTTTAAACAATTTGTTGGTAGAAAAAAAAATCATCACTTTTCATGGACTACTCATGGATTGTGGCTTTTGCCCCATGTGATTACACGATTACCAATGCTGCTACGTCACAGCTGCTAGGGGCAATAATCTACCGGACTGGAGTTATTATCACTTTTTTTTACCCACATAATATTCTCTCAATGCTTTTAAAGACTAGTTTGATCCCTCAAGGAGATTGAATCGAACACAACTGGATTTTTGGTTTTTGCCTTTTTGAAGACGTTTCACCTCTCATCCAAGAGACTTCATCAGTTCATGCTCGCTGACTAGGCTGAGACTAGTCAGCGAGCATGAACTAGTAGTCTCAGCCTAGTCAGCGAGCATGAACTGATGAAGCCTCTTGGATGAGAGGTGAAACGTCTTCAAAAAGGCAAAAACCAAAAATCCAGCTGCGTTCGATTCAATCTCCTTGAGATAACTATGACCTGGATGAATGAGAATATTCACAGGCTAGTTTGATCCCATACAAATCTAATATCTCCTTTCCAGTGAATAACTGGCTCTGCTTTAAACTTGACTCATAATACATATTGAATTATCTGGATTTATATTCAGTCATGATTACCCAGCACAGGAAAAGGAAATCGGCAAGAAATCTGCTGCCATCTAAATCACAGATAAAAAGGGTAAGGCCGTGGAGAGTCTGCAGGTTTTCATCCAAACCCAACACCAAAGCAGGTGTCGGAGCTCATTAATCCAGACACTAAAGCCTCCTCACTTGTCAAAGAAAACCTGCTCACTCACATTTAATGGCACAAATTCCAATTTGTTACCAAGTCGGCCGAACAAGGTTTTGTCTCATTAAGTCAAATAAATAAAAAATATATTGTTGCGTATTATTCACGTTATTCATAACTGACCCTAACAGTTCATAAAATGCCCTTGGAATTTAAAACATTAGCAGAAAAAAGATCTGAGCAATGAGGAGTGTCCTTCATTAAATGTCAACCTGTAATTATTCATATACAAGTGCTGACCAGTTTGCCGGGTTGCCCAGAGTGAGTTCTGGGTTGCCCAAAAATAAACAGACAGGAAATAGAAAATTCTAGTAAGTATAGAGAGTAAATCAGTAGGAAAAGTTGGCATTTCCCGAGATGCAAAGAAAAAAAACTGACCTAACACAAACTATTGTCAAAAAAACTGCTGATATATTAGAAAATGAAAACAAACCACGAAACTGAATATCCTCTTCTATCAAACATGCTGAGAATATCAGTAGGTAGGAACAGTGGTTGACTGTATTATTACTATATTTATTATACCCTCACCAAAACATTTCGTCAGACACAACAAAGTATTACTAGTAAACCCTGAGACTGTGTCAGTGAGGCGAATGTTTTACCTACATTTACCTACATTTAATCTGACGTCTGAAAGATCAAAATAAACACTGGCCTAAGTTAACATTAAAGTTTAACAGGTTTCTGGAAGAATGTTTAAAGTATTACACAGCTAATACCAGTGGTTGAGCTATCACAATAAATCTAAATATAATCCTATAATATATAATATATATATAATATCCTGTATCGCAGCTATGACACCTCATTGTGCATTCTGCTTTTTAAGTCAAATGGAGTAAAGTAAATACATGTAAGCGCTGTGTGCAAGGCAAAAAATATGATGTTAGAGCTCCACTGGCTGAAAGATAAGCACAGCAAACAAAAAGTTTAATGCCACTCAGCCAAGATTAATACAGGTGACCGTTAAGGAAAGATTTAGGAACAGATTTAAAGGTTTACTGCAGCTATTCAGTGGTATGTAATGAGTAAATGTACCTAAGATGGTAAAGGACTTTGCTGTGATAGATGCTATTATTACCCTTAGTGACCATGAATTGCTTTCTCCCAAAGGCAGAAACCAAACAACCACGTTGGGCTTCTGTGTCTTCATTAAGAAACACAATAAAGCAACTCTGGAGATGATAAATTACTTTAAGAGCTCTTCATTTGGGAATTTTATTAAGACATTTTAGAAATAAAGTGAATAAACAGGTCTCCAATGATTGTGACACAGATTCTGTACAGGTTTGTTCATTTCCAGCTTTGGGATGCAGATGCTAGTGGATACTGGGAAGTCTGTTTATGTTCTCCAGGCAAAAAAAAAAGCAAAAAAAATGTATGAACGCCATTCCAGGGTGGATATGTTCAGAAGCCTTATTGTGAGGAGGATCAGGATAGATATGAGGATGATGATAAGACACACAAAAAGAAAAAGGAAGGGAGGAGGGAAGAAAGGAAGGGCGCATTAAGAGTAATCAGCAGCAAAATCTCTATGATTGTGTCTGCTCACACTGTCTTCAGACTGAGAACACAGATGTGTTGACATTGTATGAAAAAGTTCACATTTACTACTAAACTGAGAATCTAATTATCTGATTCAAACAGAGTCATGTTGCCGTCAGATTAAAAAAAAACTCCTTAGACATGAGTGAAGAATAGTACAGGGCCACTCAGATGCCTTCAGATACTGTAGGAAACAGAATGAGCTTTCAGACGTGTCTTAATGTCTACTCTGTTTGCTCTCAAAACTTAACATAAAAGGACATTATTGACATCTTTCACCCTCTCTCTCTTCTTTCTTCATCATACACCAGGAGCAAAAGGCTCATCCCTCCCAAAAAGACCCAGAACTCTTTCCCCGCAAATAAACCACTGAGCAAATACACAATCAACATTAGTCAGAAATGTTTGTTTTTTTACAAACCCACATTTGTTGTACTGTCATAGTGTATGAAAAGTTTTTAACATGTTTACAAAAGGCAAAATTAAACTTCATCATAAATAAAGATTTCTAGTAAAGCTTTAATAACAAAAACAAAAGGGCCTCAACCACAGACTGTTACTCACAAGCCAAACGCTTACTTTGTTGTTTTATGCTTTTACTGTAACAGTAGCGTTGAAACACAAAGTGACATAATGTGGAAATTAAGTAATTATCATTAATGCAGCACACACAGTACAGTAACATACTAAAATTGTTATGATGAATATTCGCAGGTATATTTCATCTGTAGCATACACTACCGATAAATCAATTTAATGTTAACTGCCTTTATTTTTGTGCTTTTCCAGCATTTTTATTATCGTATTATTATTATTGTCGCAAATAAGCAGCAGGTAAAGTGCAGCTATTCGCCTACTTCAGTGAAAGAACATACAGATGGATGATTAAAATTGACTGGTTTAGGTAACGGTGGCAGGAATCAGGCAGCAGCTTGACTTTCGTTTGTTGTGTTATGGTGTTTTTAGGGAGCAGAGACGACGCCCGACTGTTAGCTTAGCCAGCAGCCGCCGCCGCCATTACCGGCCGACGTTAGCTAGCAACTAGTATTGCTGCGGCAGGCCGGAAAGACTTTAAGGCCTAAATTTGAAAATGTTCTGTTTTCACGGTGACTGCTGTTTGATCCTGCCACTCATAACAAACGCCTGCGTTTGTTTTAAACGCGAACGAAAATCAGTTTACACCCTAAAACCAATGGGCGACTATACCGCAAGCTAACAGTAAGCTAGTGGCTAACAGAGCCCACATCCTGCTTCCAGAGGAAATATTTGGGGGAAAATGTGTCTATTAACGCACCTTTATTAATTGAAAACACAATTAACAAGGACGACACACAAAGTTCCACAGTTACTCATAGCAGACGTTAGCGCAGAGTCGGAGCTAGCTAATCAAGCATTCATAGCCTATCGCTAACGTTAGCACCGACAGTCGTTTGGGATGCAGGTCCAGATCTGTATTATGTCTCATGGATCTGCCATTAGTCCCGTGTGTTTATGACTGTGAGTGTGTGTCTGTGTGCGAACCTTTTTGATATTGTAAACACGGGTCAACATCCCGATGCCTCTGTCGTTGAGGATGGTCAGTTTCTCTGCCAGTTTCTGCTGGCTAGGCTGGATCACTCCCCGAGACATCTTCCTGCTGCTCGGTTCTATCTCCGATTCAGTCCCGGAATAAAAAGACGGATTTCACTGATCCCCACTGCCGCCGGTTTAAGAAAGCGTTGATAAAAGAAGCGGTGCTTGGTGCGGGTATTAGATTTCGCCCATGTTCGGGTGCTCGGGGACAGCGGCTTCCTGTACTCCACCCCTCCGTGTCCCTGCCTGTTTTCTCGGTGTCAGGGATGAGGAGTTGTCCTGGTTTCCACAAACGAGGCTGGCTCCTGTTGCGTTCACGTGCCCCTCGTTAATAGTAAATTCACCGACTCTGATTATGTTAAAAGGTAAATATAAACATACTTAAATGACACATATTTTTCTTAATTGGTTGTTAAAATATAAACACACATCTCTACAATTAAATATGCCAACATCTTAGTCAATCCATAAAATAAAATTCATATAACACTCGGCATTGTACTGTAAGCTAGTAAGGCATACTTCCGTGTTACGTCAGCTCGTATCGTTTCAATTTCGCCCTGAGTCCTCGAACGCATCATGTTGTTGACGTGACTTCCGGTTCAGCTGACAGCCTCAGTGTTTACGATTTCTATGCTGGAGCAGAATCTGAGTCCTGTACGAACTGGTTGTGTACAAAAACCACTGGAAGCGGCAGTGTTGTCACACACAGGCTCAAAGCACCGAGGCTCAAACGCGTCCCGGGACTTTACTCGGTTTGGCCCCGTTAGACCAGGTGTTGGGAGCAGGAAGCAGGAAAATAACTGGGCTCTGAGGTTTTATTTAGAAGCAGCCATTATCACTGGAGGAAGACGTGCTCAGGTATTTCCCTCAAGCGGAAGTAGTAACAATACCACAGTGTAGAAATACTATAACATTTCATTAGAAAGGTATAAGAACATACATATTCAAGAGAATATGTAGCAAAATGTGGTGAACCATATAGCAGAGGATGGTTTCGATCCATCGACCTCTGGGTTATGGGCCCAGCACGCTTCCGCTGCACCACTCTGCTGTGTTAGCTCATTGTACATCCGTTCGATGTTGACCCTGAAAAATGAGTTCTTATTATGAGTAACAAAAAGTTGTCATTGTTATCAGATAACATGTTGTAAAAGGACATTCATTATTAAGATGCTGTGGAATGGAAATAATTAGTTGCATTATATAACAACTACCTCAAAAGGTTTGGAACAAAGTAAATCTGGTTACATATCAACACATGTATGTCAATTCAAGATTTTACCTTTAATAGATGGGTCAGCTGTTGATAGTTTGCTTTTTAGTTTGTCGTGAAACAGAAAGTTAATGTGCTGTTTATTTTGTTTACCTGGTAAACACTGGATATAAACAGTGTGTGTTAGGTTTATTCTGTTTAACTTGTCCCGGGACTTTACTCGGTTTGGCCCCGTTAGACCAGGTGTTGGGAGCAGGAAGCAGGAAAATAACTGGGCTCTGAGGTTTTATTTAGAAGCAGCCATTATCACTGGAGGAAGACGTGCTCAGGTATTTCCCTCAAGCGGAAGTAGTAACAATACCACAGTGTAGAAATACTATAACATTTCATTAGAAAGGTATAAGAACATACATATTCAAGAGATTTACTTGTCACGTACACAGTAATACATAGTACAATATGTAGTAAAATGTGGTGAACCATATAGCAGAGGATGGTTTCGATCCATCGACCTCTGGGTTATGGGCCCAGCACGCTTCCGCTGCGCCACTCTGCTGTGTTAGTCCACTGTACATCCGTTCGATGTTGACCCTGGAAAATGAGTTCTTATTATAACACGTGTATGTCAATTCAAGATTTTACCTTTAATAGATGGGTCAGCTGTTGATAGTTTGCTTTTTAGTTTGTCGTGAAACAGAAAGTTAATGTGCTGTTTATTTTGTTTACCTGGTAAACACTGGATATAAACAGTGTGTGTTAGGTTTATTCTGTTTAACTTAACGCTGCCTGTTGTTGGCTGCAGTTTATTTCAGCTGTAGATCCCGGTGTCATGCATTCGCTGGCTCAGGAGATCGAGGGATTCTCCAAAAACCGTCTGAGGAAACAGTGCACACATGTTACCACGGTGACGGGGAAGAAGCTGCTGGAGAGGAGGAGTGATGATGGAGGGGAAGAGGTGGAGCAGGTGGAAGAGCTGGAGGAGGGAAGTGGATGTGGATTTGTAGAAGATGAAAGTCTGGACCTTCAAGTTGGAGTTGTCAGACCATTTCTACTGCTGGGTACTGTATAACCACTGCTACTACTACTACTACTACTACTACTACTACTACTACTATTACTATTACTACTATTACTAGTTTGGAAATGGTATATGGGCAATCACTATGCTTTGTATTACACTGATCAGTAGATGACCCCACCCTGCCGCTACTGCCATCTAATAATAATAATAATAATAGCAATAATAACAATAATAATAATACACAGAGAGATATTTGAACATGATTACAGCAGCTTCGAGTGAGTTTCGGTGTGGAAGCCACAGTGGACGTCGTCAGGTTTTAAGTTTCTGTCAGTATTAGTTTAATTTCATCGCAATCACTTCGGTATTCCAGTCCACAAAGGCACGAGGTCATGGTTTTGGCCTCGTTAATAAATAAATAAACTGCTAATAACGAATAAATCAATGTCATTAATTTCGAATTCAACTCAGGGAGCGTGGTGATCTGCCCTGCAGCTGGAGGATGCAGGCTACCACCTTCACATGTCAGCATGTATCCGTTGCTGCTGACGTGTCCTTGCGCCTGGCATTGACTCACCTCCCAGTGCTGTGGTGCAGCTCGCATCAGTAGCTAAGGCTGCGTTTTGACCTCAGTGCTGAGGAGAATCAAAGGCAGAATTCCTCAACGGGGATCCATGAAATATGACATCTGTTATATTAAACAGCGGTGGCTCTTCTCATACAGGTTCCAAGTCCTGCTGTCATAAAACAGTGTGAACCAGCTGCTCATTTCCCAAAACACAGGTGATTAGTTCTTTTGTACTTTGTACTTCTGCATTAAGTATCTTGCACCACGTCCATGTTGTTCAGACACAGGAAAAGCTCTACTTTGCCAAACCTCCCACAGACTTCTTCACTATTGTTGGAAATGCCTCTTTGACATTGTGGTTTCTGTTTACAAAACCCATTTCAGGCTTTCATTCAGCTTGGCTAGCAGCCTTTGGTCGGATCATCTTGTCACAGTTGTTTATATACAGTACCCTGAAAGACTCGAGGGGATCTCACCACACTTTCTGCACCCTCGGCTGTTTTACGCAATTTACTGTGAGATCTATACCTGATTGATTTGCATTATAATCATCCACCATTCTTAATTACCAATACCAATGATTGATTTTTGATGTAAACTGATTAGTACACCTGTCTACAGCAGACTTCATAAAGCATTTAAAAACCATGTCTCGCAACATGACGTATTCTAAAGGAATAGTTGGGAAAATGACATATTGCCTTTCTGTCCAATTTCACACAAACTATTTACATTGTGAAAACAGCAGAAGCTGATCGCTCTGTTGTCAGTAAAGTTTTGAATCTAGAAACAGGGGTCTCTAAGCACAAGCTGCCAGATACATTTCCTTTACTTTATGTGACGACCTGTGACCAGATGAACGTTTCCGAGCAAAAGAAGAAAAAAAAAAATCAATCCAAGCACTTAAAAACTTCATCATTAACAATCTGACTTTATTTTCAATCTCTTGGGGCAAAGCAGCCACTTAACGACATTAACAGCAACCAGCAAATCGACCAAATGTCGAGCGCATATTGAGTCTAATTATATTTCTAAATATAGACGTTTTTAACATTTGCTACGAGAGGAAAGCGATGACAGAGATCGCCCCTCTCTTGTTGCAGCTGAATTTGGTCCCGTGTCACACGTACTGTTAAAGAACGCTCTGAAAATCCCGACAGTTCCTTCATCTGTTCACAGATGTGTCCGTTTAAATCTTTCCCTCTGACACTGATGAGGCCATTGTGCCCGAGCTGGCTTCTTTCCAAAGGCTCTCCATCCTCTGGATTTAGATTTACGTCTCAACTCCGCGCACGTGGCGTGATGTGAACGTGGCTCGGCTAATGCAATGAGTGCATATTTGTGACTGTGAAGGCGGCGATTATCTGATCGCCTTCTGTCTCCTGGCCCTTTCTCTCTTTCATGTAATTATCCAGCCTCCGCTGTTTAAGACCACCGTGAGGCGTTATTTGACAAATTGAAGAAGACTGCTGTCTTGTGGAGACGGTCATCGGGGTCAGCTTGCTTGATGGTGCCTCTCGTTTGATTCCTCCCATTCTTCTCCGAGCAGCTTCCTCCTCACTGTTATAACAACAAAAATGCTTTTGCCCACTATGTTCGTGAAAAAGTAAAAATCCTTCTGCAGCTGTAGATAATGTTGGATGTTTATTTCAGCAGTTTTTAAAGCCTAGCCGAGTGCGACGATACAAATCAGCTGAATCCTATTGCTGCCGTTCCTGTAGCATTAAGCCATTTTACCGCCGTTTCCGCTGACTGATATCTCCCTGTCTGAGTGTTTCTGTCGGAATGTTTTCCCACTAAGTGATAAAGGCGCAGTTATCTTGTGGCTTTTCGCTTTGCTGTTTTTTAAAATTTCTCTATTTACAGAACAGGGATCAGACTGCAGCGCTTTAATGACCGTGATCATTCTCTGGTTTATTTTATGGAGGATAAGTGTGGCATGTGAGGAATGTTTTCAATATTCCTCCATCTATCGTTTAGTTTGTTATTTATTTGACAAATATGCAAATTACTGTTTAGTTGACAAGATGTCAGTGTCTTGGCACATTTTGCCAGATAGCAGCGTGCCACCTTCACATCATATTAACCAGACGACTGAAATCCGAGGACATTTTCCAAAACATTAAAGAAACGCAGAAAATCTTGACATTTTTAGAGGTTGGAAAAAGTAAAGTTTGTTTAGACAAATAGATTTAACATGAAATAATTTACATTTTTAAAAAAAATCTTTAAAAAATGACTATTTACGTTTATTTTCTTCATTTCTTTGTTTCAAACATGCAGCTTCAGTAATGTGGACTGCGCAGATGAATGAATTTGTCTCTGCCTTTTCAGGCTCTCAGGATGCAGCCCACGACACCGGCACCCTGCAGAGATATAAGGTCAGTGCAGAGGGATCAATAGAGCGGGCATGGCCCTGCTGTGCTGTGATGGTACGCGTGGTGACATGAGATTAGAGGCAGCCACGTAGGTGTGCTTCTCCCGCGTGTGTGGAACAGGCAGGCCGTAGCCAGAGGAGCTGCGTGACTCATGCAGTGTCAGTGGAGCTCAGCAGAGGGAGTAGATGATTACAGTGAGTCTCAGCGCTGCTCCTCCACATCAGAGAGATGTGACGACTCCTCTCTGCAGCGGCTGCTCCCGGGCACAGGCATATTGCTGCCTGTGCAGTCTCAGGATGATGAATTGGAGAGATTACAAATACCTTCACTTTCTGTTTGTGGGATGAAACCTTGACTGCCTAATAACCAAACCATCCACAAACTCCCAGGTAGCTATTAAAGCCCAGGAGACTGTGAGAGCAGGGGCGAGGACGTGCTGTAAAAGCCTGTTCTTACCGGTGAAACATTAAATAAACGTTTCATTTGAGCCGATTGTTGGAAATATATACAGTAGTTTGTGAGGGAATCGTATGTGTAATTAAGAGAGAGGTGTCATTTACATGCACATCAACTGTAAGCTGTAAGAAACCGGGTTATTTATCTCCCTGTTTGCATGATTCTCAGCAAAAACCAGGTTCCTGCAGCGTTAATCACATTTCTGTATCGACTGACTCACCTCATCAGACGCAGACAAACCCAGTTCGGCTTCTGCTGCATTTGCAACTCTGCTTAATTCTCCAACGCCTTTATCGAACCCTTAGTAACGGAGGAGAAATGAAGAAATATATCATCTGCATTGTGACATACAGTATATATATATATATATATATATATATGTGTGTGTGTGTAGAAAAAAGCATCCAGCAGCAGTCTCATCCCTCACATGCTGTATGAAGAATGGCTGGTGGATGTTGGGAGTGGTGTAAATGCAGGGCTAATCAGTACAAGGTGAAGATGTAGAGGAGAGATTTAGGCCTCTGAGGAAACTTAAATTTAAGCAAGAGTAGACAGATACTGCAAAACGAATCGTTGCCATCTGTCTTCTCCCCCACCCCCCCTCTCCCTCCCCGTGCTCCCTCATCATTTTTCTCCCTCTCTCTCCTGTCAACCCACTCTTTCCTCTCTCTGACTCTCTCAGCCACGTTCAGGCTGTGTCATGTCATGGAAAAGGCTGACAGACAAAATACTTTTGGTCATTTCCTCTCCTTTGTCTCGCCGTCTCTCAGGTGTCTCATGTGCTGAATGTGGCCTATGGAGTCAATAACCTGTTCCCAGATCAGCTGGTTTACAAGACACTGCAGATCCTGGACCTACCAGACACCGACATCACTGCATATCTCGCAGAATGCAGCTCCTTCATCGACCAAGCTAAAGAACAGGTATACACACACACACACACACACACACACACACACACACACACACACACCATCTTATCATATCATATTGTAGTATGAGTATACGCTTGGAGTTCAAATTTGCTTCACTAGTTTACAGACATATAAAATCAAAACCATTTATAATAAAAATCATTACAATAAAACTAAATGAATAAACTGATCTTGTTCGCCTTAAATCGTCTAAGCAACATAATAAAACAAATGAAGCACAACCGTCTCCTCCAGCAGTTAGAAAAAAAAAAACGTCCATTTACTTGTCTTCAGGCGACTTTGCCAGCGTGGTGTGTTTACAGGTCTGTCGGGGAAAAGATCGATACAGACAGCTACAGCTGATTCAGAAGGCCGAGGCTGAGCCGTCTCTGAGAGAGTGGATCATGTCAGCCAAGTTCGCACATCTTTACTCTGCCTGAGTAAAGACAGAGTAAAGACAGAGTAAGGCTCTGAACGGTTCATGATATTTACCCCCCCGGAGCTGACAGTGGTCGATTTTGTCAGCTAATTTCAAAACGTGAAAATATTCCTTTAAGTCACAATCATCTGCAGCATCTTCAAAGCCGAGGACCTGTCAGTCTGCCGTGTTTATGTGGCATATAAGTGGATTACCATACATCAGAGGCGTTCACAGTGGTGGGTGGGCCTCAGCGGGGGGCTCCGAGCAGATCCAGGGCAAAATATGATGTTAGTCATTACATTAGTTATCAAGAGGAGATACGGGGGCATAGTTTAAATATGTTGTGTAGATAACAGTAAATACAGCTGGTGGACAAGAAGGGCAGGAATATAAAGGTGCATGACACTGATTAAAATACTAATTTAGTCAAAGATCGTCTTCCCTTTCCACCTCTGACAGATGGAGACACATCAACACCAGACAAACACTCACAATTATCACGTTTCAGTGAAAAAAAATCTATTTGAACCTTTCTGGATCCACGTTCTCCCCGAGGAGCCTGAACGCAGCCTGAAAATGCCTCCTTTTCAATCTGCAGGCTAATTTAACATGTCAGTGTGCACACACACACACACACACACCTACTGCTGCAGCCTCGCTGTGCTGCGTGTACACACATCTAACAGTCAGTTATCTGAAGCGCAGCACAAAGAGCAGGTGGGTGGTCTGAATGTCCATTAAAGACCACGGTGAGGTCAGTTTATGTTGAATGTCAAAATGTTTTCTGCTCACATGGTGTATTTACAGGGATTATTTCATACACATGCATGCATTTCTTCCTCTCTCTGTGTTTGTGGCTGTGTTTGTGGCTGTTTGTGTGGCTGTGTGTGTGTGTGTGTGTGTGTTGGGAGATTGACCGTAAACGCGGCATAATGTGATGTTAGCACTGATATGAAAACACTCAACTCGAGCACAATGAAATAACAGCAAAACAAGAAACTCTGACAAAACCAAATTAAGTCTCCATGTTTGCTGTGATGGATTATCTAGCTCAGGCAATTTTCCCATTTATTTATTTATTTATTTACTTATTTCTCTTTAGAGGAGGGGAAACAAGTGCTGATGTGGAAATGTACTGCAGACACCAGCAGCCGGGATATGACAAAGGAGCAGCAGAAAGGTTTTGATTGATAGAAACCTATGAGAGACTGATATTATTCCCCACATGTTCGATATGTGCTTCATCAGATTGTATTTCACCCCGAGGAGCTTCCTGATTGGATTAGACCGTCGACAGCAGAGCACAATAGCATTGATAACACGTCAATTACAGCAACAAAAGCGCTGCTCTGTGTGTGTGTGTGTGTGTGTGTGTGTGTGTGTGTGTTCAGCCGGTTTCAATCCTCTGTCCTTCAATGGGTATTGATTGACGTCTAAAATCAAAATATGCTCTTCAGTTTGTGTTCTGCTTCATTTCAGCCTGAAAGGAGACTTGTGACTCGGGTGTGTGTGTGTGTGTGTGTGTGTGTGTGTGTGCTGGGGAGGCTCCATGTTTAATGTAAGAGACTAACGTGTCCATACGCCGGCGAGCTTCACTGACCAGCCCTGGGCCTGCACGCATTGTCCAGAGACGGCGCTGGAATGTTAAAAGTTTATTTTCAGCCCGGCACTCGAGGCGGTAAAATAATTACATCAGCATTAATATTAATCATATCACAGATTTTAGCAGAGACAGGTTCATTCTGACTCGACGCGCTCGGTGTAACGCTGCTCTCAGATGATAGAACTCGACAAGCGGTGACACAAACCAGCGTCAGCACCGTGAACATCTGCACATCTTCACATATCTGAATGACAAATGACACAATGGAGTCGCATCGTACAGGAGCTGTCAACTGGATCTGGTTTTATTTGACTGTAAACCCGCTACAACTGGTTACACCACCAGAGGGCAGACCATTTAGTCAGGTTACACAACAACAGGACAAACCATGTGTTGGTGTAATCGACAGCCTCAAACCCTCAACCTCTCTGTCGTTCTGTCCTTCCACAGGGGGGCGTGGTTCTGGTTCACTGCAACGCAGGCGTGTCACGCTCTTCCTCCATCACGATTGGCTACCTGATGTTGAGGGAGGGGCTGCGGTTTGATGACGCGTACAGCCAGGTGAAGCTGGCGAGACCCTCAGTTCGCCCCAACCCTGGATTCTACCAGCAACTGCAGAACTACAAACCATGAGCCATCCAGCCTTAAAGGACTATAACACGCAAATCTCAGTCTACGCTGACAGCAACAGTATTACATTTCCTTTTTACTGTTTGTCATTTGTCTCAAGTGTTTTTGTGTTTACATTTTCCTACATATTCTCTCTGTATGTACAGAATGTACAGTTTGTGTCACCGGTGTCAAGTTCATTTCAGAAGCTTTAATTTTCTTCGTTTCTTTAAATGAGAAAAGTCATTTTCTAATTAAAGCAGAGCCAGATTCCCTGCAGTTCGACTTGTTTTCGCTCTAAACTCTGCAGACAGCTTTACCATCAGCGTTAATGTTTAACCTCTCTGCTTCACTGTCTCGATCAGTTTCACAACTTGGAAAAGGTGATGTGCTAACCTCCCTCTTTGGAAATAATGAGTTTGTAATTAGCTTGTTAGAGAGGCTACTGAAGGAGAACCCAGTTGGCTTATTCTAATCATCAAATACAGCTGGGACGAGCTTCTAACACACAGCACACAAAGGTTTCATATCCTAATCTTCACTGGCTAAATGGAAATAAAGCCTGTAGGGCAGGCGTGTGTGTGTGCGTGTGTGTGTGTGCGTGTGTGCGCGTGTATACCCACACAACCATCTGATGATTATTGTTATTGATTCATGTCCAGAGTGTTGGTCTTAGCGGGTCTCGTCCATAGAGAAGAAGTTCTGCACGTATGGGATTTCAGGTCCAGGTTTATGTAACATAATGTGTGACCTTACATCGAGTTAAAGTAAACAGGAAGTAATAAACTTGTGTATCTTCATGCATGAATAACAACACTGACTTTCTGATCACCTCCTCCAGCTGCTGTTTGATTATCGTTCCTTTATAGTGTCAGTTTTTAGCCTGAAGTTTTAAAATTAAAATGTGGAAATTTATTAGAATAAAAACGAGTTTAGTGATCAGTTATTGATCGGTGTGAGACAAAGTCTGCCCAAAGTGACAGAAACCATTAAAAATATAAGTGGTGTGTACTTATAGGGTATAATATATCCCGTATAGTATATCAACTAACATGGGGGTGGGGAGGGGGGTTATGACCTATGCTGCAGCCAGCCACCAGGGGGTGGTCCAGATGTTTTGGAGACCTGTAATTCATCCATCTTTATATTCAGCCGAAACAAACAAGCTGTTGTTATTCTATTATCAGTCAGTGTCTAAAACTTTATCCTGAGCAGAACATTATTAATGACGCTTTTATTCAGATTTATGATTTGAAGCGATTTTGTTTCAGTCGGATTGTTGAACACTCGGCTCCATTCCTGCCTACTGCTTCACGTTGTATTTGTGTGTATGTGCAAATAAGTCCCACCTTTACACAACGGTTTTATCATAATGGCTATCCTCATATTTCCTATCCACACGCATGTGGAAGCCCCTCTGCCGTGCAGTGTGTGTGTGTGTGTGTGTGTGTGTGTGTGTGTGTGCTGCTGCAGGCTGCTGTGGCTCAGTGGAGGCTGACGGCTGCAGGTTGGTTATGTGCCAGTCACTTGAGGAGCAGAGAGGTTTCTGCCAAATCTCTTGCAGTACCTACTGCTGCCATAAAGGTCATAGATTATTCAACACGCCTTTAAAGCCACGGACAGATTGCACAGAGCAGTTCCCTGTCACTGCTCACATAAATATCCGCAGCCCACGGCTGTGTTTGTTTCTCGTTTCCCACAGTAAATGTGCACTTTTCCTTCCAGTGAAAAGAGTCGGCTCAGCGCGTTTGCGTCTGGAGCGTGGACTAACAGGATGGCGAGGCAGAGTCAGAGTAATGGCCACAGTGGCCATAAGCAGTCTGTGACAGCACTCGAGCGTCGGGGAGTTTGGCCTTTTCTTTGGTGCTGCTCAGTAGTGGATCACTGAAGAGTGTCCGCTATGAAGCCAACTGGGTTTCCCCTGACATTTGTGTGACATTTTGCCGTCTGGATGTGACAGGCCACAGTACGGCACAGGCTGGTCCATCTGCAGGCTCTCCTGGGGTCCAACCACCAGCTCATTCTGTGCAGGCCTGAGTCTGAGACTGATGCACCAGCCTGATTACATACAGGAGGATGTGTGTTATCCACACTGCTGCTTGTTATTACGTCGTTTTAATTTTTAATTTTAATTATTGACTTAATTTGAGCCCGATTTGATGTAAGAAGTTAAATTTGAACCCTGAGTGAATGATGATTGTTGATGAACTGTGACTGTCATCAGTCTCTGCTCGACCTAATAACCAGCACGCTCATTTCTTATTTTTATTTTTTAAATCATTCACTGTTAATTTCAGCTGCTACGTCTGTGTGTTTCCCACAATGCATCTAAAACGTATATATGTTTTATCCTGCTCTGCGGGGACCGAACACCTCACTGTGACACCCGCTGTTCATCTGTATGTAGAACGCTCCTGTGAAAACCATCCACTCGAATACATCTGCTCACTAATAAACTGCAATCAGGCATTTTCCTTCTTTGTCTCCTTAAATGTGCAGACAGTGAAAATGAATTTGATGAGTTCTATAATTTGTTTCCCTGTGGGTGCATATGTGATATATTATTAAATAAAACCTACATTGAACATATTATTAGGACTTATTTTAATGAGTTCCTTCTTATCTCCTCAGCCCCCGAGCAGGAAAATCTAAATCCACCACCATTATCTTTTTTGTTGGACTGAAAACCCAAAACCAAAGATTTATAAAACTTCACAAGATCGATTTCAGGGATAAAAGTAAAAATAAAACACAAATAACACCCAATAAATCAATGTCTGAAATGAATATGTGAAATGAATCTGCCGATGGCTTATAGCAGTATTATGTGATAATGTGACACAAAGTCGAGAGACATTTATCAGATAAGCCTCTTACTGTGTACTTTATTCTCCACAAGCCCCCAAACAATATCCACTGAGGAAAGTGGTGAGAAAGTCTGGGGGGGGGGTTTCGTCAATATCCCATCGAGGAAAATCCTTCTGCGAAGCAACACACTCACACACGTGGTAATTCACCGAGTGAGAAACGAGAAAGAAATTGTTTTCTTTCTTTGCGACTGAAAACAAGAGAGAGAAATAAGTGGTGTCAGCACCAGGCGTGAGTTTCAGATAAACCAACACTGTGTGTGTGTGTGTGCGTGTGTGTGTGTGTGTGTGTGTGACACTTTCTGTAAAACTCATCAATGCTGAATAATGTAGCAGTGAAAACTCCAACAAAAACGCCCACGATGGTAAACTTCAACTTAACGGCTGTGTACTTTTACAGAAAACTGCAAACGTGCTTTGAGCTGCAGTGGAGCTGCTGCAGCGAGGCGAGGCGAGGCGAGGCAGGTTGTTCGTCTCGCAGAAGGTCGTTAGGTCTGTTTTAATTTAACAGCGTCCAGCTGGGACGTGCTGTCACCAGGAGACACACGGATATTATACAAATATGCATTTATGAACTGATACAGTCATTTTAAAAACAATGATGAGGAGCTTCACCTTTTGAGTTCTTTTTTCCTCATCTGCCCACAGTGAGACACCGGAGACATGAAAAGTGTCCCGAGCGGACGTCTTGAAGACGGACTCGTGGGAAAAGTTGAAGCGAGAGAACCTGTGGGAAGTTTGGAAACAGAGAGATGTTTTCAGTGGAAACACACACACACACACACACACACACACACATAAAGAGACTGTCTTTCAAATACAAGACCATCACAAGTCTAACACATGTTGACATTGTGTTGACACTGTGTAAACAGTGTGACAGACCTGTAACTGGAAAGCTGAGGAGACACGCGTCTGAACAAGGAGCCCGACAGTCTTTATTCACACAGATCAAAAAACCTAATTCTCTCATAGCAGGAAAAAAAAAAAAAAATCCATCACTCATACCAGGAAGAGGACTGCTAAGAAAAGACACACACAGAGAGACAGGTAATGGGGAACAGGTGGAAACAATCAGACCAATCAGAGGACACGCCCAGGAGGAAAAGACGAGCCATCTGAGATTTCAAAATAAAACAGGAAGCCACAGAACAACAAGACAGACACAGGACAACAAAGCAGGAGCGGACGTCTTCATCGTCATGACAGTCAGGTTTTATTCGCCTGTCTTTGGGTTTCAGTTGGACACAGATGAGAAAACAGGAAGAAAACAGAAACATGAACTCAGGTGGAGGTTTCTCTCTCTGATTCTCACAGGGTGTCGGGCTGAGCCTCCATGTTTGTCTGTCTCTGAAGCGTTGTGTCTCACAGATTAACAGAAGACTCGACTCGTCTTAACCGTTGTCTCGCTCTGGGACCTGGAGACTGCTTAACTCCCGTTCATTTCTCAGCGTCTTGATTTTTGCGAATCTCGGCGTGAGTCAGCTGCGTCTCGCCTCGACGCTCGCCTTCTCACTGACATGAAGCCAGATCCAGCATCTCGCCATCACCGGCCTCCCACGGACGACTGATTGTAAGGCTCAGATGTTGTTGTTTTTTTGTTTTTTTGCTGCTTCACATCTCTGACCTCCTCGAGTCCGACTCCACCTCTCACATCTTCTGCTGAATTACTCTACAACCCAGTCCCAGCACTTTTACTTTGTAGCGTTACTACAGCGTTTGACCTTTGACCTATTGAGCTGGTTTCCTGAACATGCAGCTTTTTAATGCGGCAGACAACTGTAATGGAGGTTTTATTTTCCTTCTTTGACTCTGGCTCCAGACGCTTTATCTCAGCTAACTGGGTTAGAGTGGGAATTTGGTTTGCAACCTGTCTGACCTCTTCACAATAAAACTCTGACCTCTTCACAATAAAACTCTAATAAACAAATATTATGATGATTATGAGTTTTCATATGATGTTCTGGTGATACGTTACAGATATAAACGTCTGTTTACAGGTGTTACAGGTTACAGGTGTCTGTGTGTGAAGCGTCTGGTTAAATATCACCTGTCACGTGTCTCCGATTTGATCAGGAATAAAAAAGTCCAGGTGTGAGGTGAGACAGACGTCAGTTACCAGACCTCAGCCATCCGCTCTTCATCTCCGCCTCAGGCCAGAGGATGGAGGCCACGTCAGCTGCTGCTGGCATTGAGCATATAGGAACGTATACCTATATATGACATTAGAGGTAATGTGTGTGCCAGGCTTTTGACAAGGAAGACAAGTGTGTTGAATTAAAAAAAAAAACATAGTTTCTGCCATTTGGTTTTTACCGGTTCATCCTGAGTCTGACAGTGATGAAGCAGAACGGCTGGACCCTCTGACCTCATCATTCTTTATGTGTCCACACACATAAACACCCTGATCTTCTACATCCTCCTCCACCTCTGTGACGCCGTCACCTTCTGCCTGCTCATGAACGTCTACAGACAAAACTGAACTGCACTGAACACAGACGTCCGACCGCTTCACCGTTATTCCTCTTCATGTGTCTCCTGCTCACCAGTAGGTGGAGCTTGTCTCCTTTGGCTCGAGAGGAAGAGAGAAGGAGGGAGAGAAGGAGATGATTAAAGGGAGAAGAAAGGCAGCGAGGGGAGAGACTGAGAGGGAGGGAGGGAGGGATGGAGGGAGGGATGGGGATGGAGGGGGAGGGAGGAGAGAGCAAGCGTCAGCACTCCATGCGTTAAAAGGGCAGATGGTAACCGCGGGTAACTGAGGAGCAAACCACTCTGCTGGCCACAGAGCACGAGATCAGCAGAGAGAGAGAGAGAGAGAGAGAGAGAGAGAGAGCGAGAGAGAGAGAGAGGAGGGAGGAGAGTGAACACATGCAGCGCAGCGGAGGAGAGATGAGGAGCATCTGAGAGGAAGCTGCAGACACAGGGAGGAGAAGACTGACTTCTCCTCCTCAGCACCAACAAGGAGGCAGAGAGACGGAGGGAGACAAACAAAGACGAGGAGGGAGAGAGAGAGAGAGAGAGAGAGGAGGAAAAAGTATCCTCCCCTCCACTTAGAGAGAGAGAGAGAGACAAAGAGGGAGATAAAACAAAAGGAGGCTGGAGAGATGAAGTGAGGAGAGAGGGAGATAGTTAGAGGAGTGATCAATGAGCAGCGGAGGTTTGAGGAAGAAATTCAGACTCAGCAGGAAAAAGAGAGAGAGAAGTGAGAGAGGGAGGGCGAGAGAGAATGACGGGAGGGAGTGATGAGTGAAAAAGATGGGAGCCAAACATCTGGAGGAGGAACACTGAGGAGGAATCAGGACAACGAGGAGGCGAATGAAAGAAACATTTAGAGAGAGAGAGAGAGGACGGAGGAGCGGAGGGTGAAATATTAAAGAGGAGACGGAGGCTGAGGGACGAGATGATGAGACAGAGTCAGAAACTTAGAGAAGAGACAGAATAAATCTTCTCTCTCTCTCCCCCTCTCCCTCTCTCTCCCTCTCCTCCTCCTCCTCCACTTTACCGAGCCGCGGAGGGGAGACGGAGACGGAGATGAAATGAGGAGCTCGGCGGACGAGGACAGAGGAGACTTTTTCCACGTCGTCCAGACAGATGAAGAGACAAACAACTAGATATTTACGCGTATGAAACCAAACTGCGTCCAATGGCGTGCTACTACATCGTGATCAGTTCCACCCACCTGCGTGACGGACAGCTGAGGAGCATCAAGGGGGTGTTCAGAGGACCAATCGGAGCCAACGGCCAACGAAACACGGTAAGACCCTTTTTTATGAAGGGGGGGGAAAGTGCTTTTATTTTGAAAAGTTTCTGAGGTTCATCTTTTCATTGTAGCTTTTATCCTCCACATCAGACAGAATGCAGGAAGTCGTTACCTGTACATCAGCAGGACTTAAACCGCTGCCACTCACTTGATTGTCAGGTCCTTAATCACTGTGTTTGCTGAGTTAATTAATTGCCACTTCCATTAGGTTAATTGACTCGGTATTGGAGGCATGAAGATGCAGATGGGGGCGGGGAGGCTGCGGAGGGTCCGCACCTTCTCCTCCAGCTCCACGTCCTACTCACACTCTCATGTTCTTTCATCCTGCTTTTACACAACACAAGTTTGACGACTCGTCAGGATACGAATCAGGATCAGGTCAGATCATATCTCAATGCGACTCTTAAACTTAAACTTAACCTGAGTCTCGTGGCGCCTTGACTTTGTTTTTTCCCTCATGACTTTAAACTCTCACGCTGAACGCGACAGACAAAACATGCATCAGAATTCCTACGGGCCTCAAAGAGACGCCGCGCCTGGGACGCGAGGAGGTGATGTCAGGGCATCAGCTCACATACAGTATACGAATACAAACTGTAACCGCCTTAAGACGCGGCCGCAAAGACCAACATCAAGAAATTATTATTATTATTATTATTATTATTATTATTATTATTATTATTATTATTATTATTATAGAATCATTAAGATACATTCAAAACCTGTGTTGGCTGATTCAAACAAAGACAAAAGGCTGGACAGTGTTTGTTTTGTGCGACCGCGTTGTCTCGCTGTGGCGCCGTTCTTCATTTCGACGTATGTCAATACGGTTAATACCCGCCATGAATCACATGTTACGATGACACGTCATGGCGAAATGATGGAGCCACAGGGCCGCGGCGCCGACTCCTCCGCAGTAAATCAACAAGGCCTCAGACGTGGGACCTGGTCAAAAAGCAGATGTTGATGCAGAGATAACTGAACGTGCATGAAGCTGGGGCTGAAGACAAACAGAAGACAAACAGAAGACAAACAGAAGACAAACAGAAGACAAACAGAAGACAAACAGAAGCCGCTGGTGTGTGTGTGTGTGTGTGTGTAGTTTAAATTCTGTGTGAAACTACAATGAGACATCTTGGACTCTGATTTTCCACTGACGAATCACCTGATGAATTGATCTTTTGTGTAAATTCCTAATCAATAGCTCTTATGGATCCGGCCCCATTTGTCTGCGTCCAATATAAAAGGATCCCAAATCAGAGCGAGGGAAATAAAAAAGTCTTTCTTCACTGCTGCCACCAGGTTCTGGAATACAAAAAAAAAAAACAAATTAAAAATTAAGGGCTAGTTGATGGTTTTGTCAAAGTTAAGGGACCTTCGTTGTCATGGTTACGTGAGTAAGCAGTTGGTGGAGGACGTGCAGAACACAGTCAGCAGTCGGGTGAAGGTGTATGAGATCTTTGTCACAGCTGGACCAGAGTTGTTTGTGTCGTCGTCCACGTCCTGACGCTGTGAAGAAACGCGGCTCTTTGTGTCTCTGGCAGCCGTCGCGTCGTCTTTTCTATTTCTGCTGTGCTAAATGGAGAAAAAGATGTAGGTGTGGAGCCTCTGGAGTCGTCAGAGCCGAGCTGAGTAATTAAAGTAACGAAGTAAGTCGTGATGTGAAGTTTAATTACTTTCGTATTTACCGAAATATCGTTTAGCATTTTCTGTCACAAACTTTACATCCATTTTAAAGTTTGCGATTAAAAACCGACTTTTAATCGCAAAACACGTTAATTATTGTGTGTTCCATCGCCGAGACGACAAACTAACGATGCTATTTTAACACCTTGACGACGCAGAGCTTTTCACACGTTTTCAAAACGAGACCAAAGTCAGAAAAAAAAAAAAAAAAAACCCACAAGTCGGCTCGCTGCTACAGCGACACCAGAAATACAGGATCTTTAATTACCCACAATCACACGGAGGCTGTTCAGAGGCACGCATTCAAATCTGTTTGTCACTCCATCCAGGAATAGAAGGATTCATCAGGGGATTTAATTGGTGAACGGGCACACATGACTATCACCCGTTAGCGCGCATCCTCATACACCCGAGCTAATTTTACCCGCGAGTTCTTCTGCGCCTGCAGGTCTGATGAAATTGCATGAAACAATCAGGTCTTTAAAAAAAAAAAAAAATATATATATTTTCAAATAACACGTGCATGGGAAATGAGAGAGAGACGCGTTCGCGGCAGCGTGCGAGACAGGAGCCGGGCGCCAGAGCAGTGGGACGGTGATGTCTGCCGTCTCCTCC
>JAFBJQ010002417.1:65332-75406 GCA_016785345.1 Trinectes maculatus | reverse complement strand
AGAAGTTTGTGTTTGATTGTCAGGCTTTGTAAAAGTCAAATGATTTTTTTTTTAAAATGATTTTCTCATGTTTTTACAGTCTGGTTATTTGCTTTTTACTTCATTTTTTATTTGCTCTCAATGTAAAACAAAAGATCTGCTTCCAGGAGTTAAGTCTTGTGCCACTTAATAACTAATACATCCAACATTTATATTTCCAATATCTGATATACTTTATTTGTAATGGTAAAAAGAATGAATACATTTAATTTTTGATTTTTCATTATTATTATTATTTTTAGGAGAAAAGGTATGTTTGTTTGGACAAGGATTTATTAAATGTTATTTTTGTATCCAGATTAATGTATTTTAGTTCAATCTGCTTTACTTCTTCTGTAGAGAAGCTAGTTTTAGATTGGAGGGAATTCATAGGAAATAATAATTAGTTTGACACTTCTGCTTTCAGGTACTCTTCTGTATCCATCAACATATCTAAGTAAGCCAGCTGACTTAATGCATATTTGTTTATTTTCACAATTTGTATTATTAATAAATATTTCATTCATTAATTAGTGAATTAGTAAATAGCTTTCCCTGATTTTGAATTAGTTCTTGTAATCACCCAATTTCAGAATAATAACGCGAGAATAATTAGCGTGTGATCCAACAGGAGTCAGTGAGACCGACCTCCGCCGCCTTAGCTCCCTGTAACTCACCTCGTACTTGCACTTCTCTTGCTCATCGTAACACCAGTCGGTGTTCCAGGCCCTCGCCTGGTGCACCAGGGCATTGATGGGGCCGGTACAGGGCATCCTGAAGAGCCTGTGAGGGGGAAACCCGTGAACATGAGTAAACAACAAGAAACATGTCTCACGAATGAAATTCAAGAAAAGATTTAGCGATGAGTAGACATCATTCACGAACCATATCATTTTGCAAAAGGACTGATCTTCGGCTGTGGCGGCAGACAGCAGCAGGATGAGGGCTGAGGACACCAGCAGGCCTCTGATGCTCATTTTGGTCTCGGTGGAGTTTGGCATCTTCTGGAAAGTGTGTGATCAGCCCCGCACTCTGAAACCTCTTAAATAGGTCCTCCCAACAATGGGCTTCATAAAGGAGCTGCGTGACCAATCGTATTAACGTTACAGGGAAATGCAAAGGTTTCTTTTCCAGTAACGTGACCCTCCTGACCTTCAGATCACATTTTAAACAGCCATGATGAGACTCATTAATGAGCTGGTCTCAGACTGAACCGGTTGTAACGAGCGTGTCAAATTAATTCTGAGTGGAGAGAGAAACGTTGTGTTTCCATGTTTTGACACAGGTGTCACCTCTTAAACACATAAAATACATTTTCATTGTTGACTTGTTGCAAAAGTTTTCGACATGGATGTTTTTCTTCATTTGCACCTTTGGAAGTTGAAAAAAAAACAACACACACGTAATCCATGAATCAGATCAATAAAGGATAGTGATTGTGACCCACATCGCGTGTCACTGAATCTCAGATGTGTCCGCGGTGCGAGTGGCGCTTCCTTCCTATGAAATCAACAGACCAGGGCGTCAGGCTTTTGTTCCAGTCAGTTAGATACAATCATCCTGGTTTATGTTGGTTCCACTTGGCTTCAAACCAAAACTAATCCATCGTCCAAACAGAATCATCCTTTTCTCTTCAGCCATATAGAACATTTATCACATTGACATGTTTGGTAATAATTTCTCCAACGTGTCACTTCCACGGTGCCAATTTTCAGAAAACATGGAAAACAACAAATAAGCACAATAAACTCTATTATCTGTGAGCAATGTGTCACAGATAATAGGAAAGAAAAGAAAACCCGAAAAGACAGGAACATTGTTTTATTCAGTCAAACTATTCAGTAAAACCTTATTGATTTTTTTTGCTGAAACCCTCTGATGCTCTGTGAAAACCGCACCGCACCGGCTCAGGTGGTACTGCGGTTAACGTGCATGGAATCAGTTTGTTGTTCATTTGTATTGTAAAGTGTCTGCGTGTCATTCGGGGCTAAGGTGACCACTTTGTCCTTTGCAGACATGTTTGTGTTATCGCAATCATGGCAAATGGACCCGATGTCCTTTCACGGCTTATTCAAACAGGTCAGAGGTCAGAGGTCTGTTCCCTCAACGTCCCTGTTGCCATGACTATTTGTCGTTAGTCATGTCTCTGTGTGGTCGTGTGGCACACGACCAGCCAGTGCTGTGTAGCAAAGATCCAAATGTATCTGTGAGCAGAGAAAAGTGCTGTTACACAACAGGAGAACTTGATTTGTTTCGTTTTTTTTCTTTGTGCACGTGTCAGCGTTTTTCATTTCTGTTGAAAAGCTTTGAAAACAGTAAATCCAGGCATATTTGATTGACAGGAATATTTTATTGATTCGTCTTCCGGTTGAAGTTGACAATAAAGCATCACACAAACAGAAAAGTCAAACCGCTGCATTATGGTCTTTAAACTCTAGATGGTGGTGTTGCCCTGCTTTTTGATCTCTTCAGATGAGGCCCTTTTTTCTTCTCTTGCAACATTTACACTACAGATTTGACACAATTACCAAAAACAGCTTCAGTGAGTGCGTGATGCTCGATGTGTGACATTTTGTCAACACCCAGAAATAATTGTGTTTTGATGAATGCATTTTAACTCCCGCTGCGTTGGTTAATTAGATTAATTAGGATGTGGGATCATTTGCCTTCTCAATTATTTGTGCTTTGTGTGTCTGAGTGTCTACACACTCGTTGCTTTGGAATTTAACTTTTTTTTAATTTGATTTTAAAATGCCCATAAAAAACGGTTGAACCTCAGAATATTTAAAATGCATAATAACCAAGTTGTTCCAGCTGTAAAAATCCATCCATCCATGAACGACATTGGCAGCTGGCGTTTGGTGGTAGCGTTCTGCTGCACAGCTTTTGCCAGGCTCTTTTGTAATGTACTGTATTTTGTACGCAGGGCAGCGTCCGCCGCAGGGCAGCGACCCAGCAGTCTGCACTTCAGAGGAAATCAGCGTTCACTTTGTCTTCAGACACTTTTCCTTTCACAAAATTGGCCATTTGGCTTCTGGAGCCACATGAAAGTCAAAGCCGGCGCCGAGGCCGAGTGCTGCTTTGTGTGTGTGTGTGTGTGTGTGTGTGTGTGTGTGTCTTCTGGGAGGTCACCCCTCCTGCCAGTCATGCTTAGCCAGCATTAGCGGCCTTTTTCGCCGCGTTAACACACCGGTACAACGGACGTTTTGTGCCCGGGTCCGACCCAACCCGATGCCAAAGAGTTGAAAACGCCCCCTGCTGAAAAAAATCCAAAAATTAATTCTCCCAGTGGCTTCATCTTATTTCCCTTTTTCTCCCCTCGTCTTTTTCTGTCTGGATCCTCTGTTCCTCTTCCTCCTCCCTTCTTTCATTCCCAACAGATTCCCAAAATGGTGATGAATGGGAATGGGAATGTGTGCAGCACAGAGTGTTTTCGTCGGCTGTGTGCGTGTGTGTGTGTGTGTGTGTGTGTTACTGTTGTCAGATTATGGCCGCCGTTGCTTCTTTGTCGTGTTTTTGTGTTTGTGTACGCAGATTGATGATTCTACAAACTCATTTTACACACACATCTCATGGCGTATCCTTCGTGGTGATTCTGTGAAACATCTCGTACCTCAGGACATCAGCTGACATGCAGCTGAGCAGCAGCCCAGTGATAAAGGTTGAAGGTCGATAAGCTGGTGTAACAGTGACAGATTAGACCGTGATGTTCACGCTGATTTCCTTTGTCTGTTGTCTCAGACATGACATCACTGTTTTGACAGACCACTAATGGACCATGCATGACCATGTGAAGACTTGACCTCTGGGATTTGGACTTGACCTCAGTGACTCAGACATGGCCTCCACTTGGTGATGACGGCGACCTCAGGGATCTTCCAGGACATTTCTTCTCTGACTTGGAGATGAACCCCCCCCTACAGGTCAGAGGGGTGGACTGGACTTGGAGGCAAGTGACCGACCCTGTTTTGCAAACAAGGTCAGACTCATCTGCATCTTCATCATCTGCTAGTCAAAGTATTTACCCTGATACCATCTCTACTCTCAGCATTGCTGGAAAAAATAATGGCCGCTGTTATCGCTATTGTGCATCTGCATGTTTGTGCATCACGCGCGGGCTGATTCAGAGGGCTAATAAACCCAGTCACTGGAGCGTAGCTAACGGGCTTAGCTTTGATGCCGATGTCCCTGCAGCGGCTGTAATCAAATGAAAATGTGAAAACAATGTGCACAAGTTGGGCAGGAGTATTAATCGTGCCTGGATGTGCAGTTTGAGTGTCAGGCATTTCATCCAGACCATAACCCATAACCCATAACCCATAACCATCTCATTTCATCTCTGTCCTCCACAGCAGGCAGCTGTTTGCGGAGGAGGAAAACCCACTGTCCACCAGCTGCTTGGTGCCTAACAGCGGACAGCGACAGCTGGAGAGCAGCTGGAGAACATGTGGAGTTAAAGAGCCAGATGTTTCCCTCAGGAGACGGTGGAGACCAAAGGCAGAGCTAAAAGAGAGGTAATACAGGCCGTGCATCAGCCAGGTGGCCAGGACCATGACTCTGACTAACAGCTGGAGGTGTGAACAAGCAACAGTGACGGCGTAATAGTGCTGTGTTTGCAACTTGCGTACAGTCAACCTGCATCACACCAGTATGTGTAATGGCTTGAAGTGATAAAAAGAAAAGCAGGCTTTGATCCGCTTTATGTGTCTATAGCGCTCCTTATGTTGAACATTGTCATCAGGTTCGCTCACGTTTTGAATGCCAGCACATATTTTCCCTCACAGTCGGCAGGAATATCGCGCTGGCAGGAGTTAGCCGTTAGAGGTTCACGTCACAACGTCACACTGAGATCATCAGAAATACGTTCAATGAAATATCATAAGAACACATAAGTGGATAAAGGGGAAAAAAAATTTTAATTGTCAGTCGACAAACTCACACAGCGTCAGAGGTCAGCGGATTAGGAGGTCAACAAGTGTTAGTGTGTGACTTTGTGCGTGTGTGTGTGTGCATGCATACAGAGTCTCCCTGTACATGTGTGTGTGTGTGTGTGTCGGTGGGAAAAGGCCTCACTAAAGGCTCCTACATTCACAGGCCCTTGATATGTTAAACAGCCGCATGAATGTAAACAAAAGCATTAGAGCACCTTAAAAACACAGCGGCCCTTTTCTTTGGCTTGGGAAGCTGCAGAGCGGGGGGGGGGGGGGGGGGGGGGGAGAGAGAGGATGGAGGGAGGATGGAGAGAGGATGGAGGGCAAGAGGGAGAAAGTCGCTGCAGAAAAAATAATGGGTATAAATCATTTGTCATTTATTATGTATTTATTTATATATGAAGTCCCTCTGTTTATTGGCAGCGTGTAAACCTGTAAATGGTTTTGCGAAATTATTATTCGTATGGTAAAAATAATAATAATAAGTTGCTTCTATCAGCTTGTAACTACAAAGCAGATAGAAGATGAGCAGTGTGAACGTAAAGATGTGTTGTTACGATATTAATATTAATATTATGATTATGATTATTACAGAGAGTGAAAGTAATGCAGTGTTTGGATTTTTCAAACCTCTTATATTCATATTTCCTATGAATTTCCATCTTTCTCTCTCTCTCTGCGTCACATAGTCTGACCTTCACCTTCCCTCTTTTACACACACACACACGCACACACACACACACACACACACACACACACACACACACACACACACACACAGAGTGAATAAATCATAGTAAAAGGTTCCTGAATAATTCAGCGATGAGTCCAGACGCATACTTGTTTGCTTGTTTGGAGGAAGAGGCTGTTGGTGATTATGTGGACGCTGGTTTGTAATTACACAGCAGGAGGACTGTTTAATCATCACACACACACACACACACATGAGGTATTCTCTTCAAGTTGATTCACGCTGTTTTTTTTAAAAAAATATATTTTGAAGAGGACGAGAAAATATGTGACAAAGTTCATACTCTTGTCAGTTCAAATACATTTAAACGCCACAGAGAACTTTCCTGTCGTTTGACCAAAAAAATGTAAAAGATCGAATTAGACGACTCTTTCATGGACAACTATACTTAAATGATTGGAAAATGTGCGACGTAGGAGTTGCAATGCTATATTTCAGTCTACAGAAAGGTGTAACTTTTGTTTACAACTAGCATCTTGTGGTTTTTGGTTCATTTTTAATCTTAGCTCAGACGCGGGTCAGGGCCGCGAGCGCCGTGGACGGCTTTGTTTTCCTGCTCCTCTGACATGTGACGTTCTGTTTGTCCACATGTGGCCGCCACATGACTCTGACAGGTCCCACTGCGCTGACTCCTGCTCTCTGGTTGCTGGATGTGACTCAGGCGTTTGTTTTCGACGGCACAAGGCCGGATTTCCTTCTTCAGACTTTAGTGGATAAGAAGCGAACCAGCACTTTATCTCCGCTCTTGTTTTCATTTGATGGCAATTACTTTGCATAAGTGTCCCGGTTTCCTGTTCATTTAGGACACAGCTTGCTGCAGTCAGGAAAGGTTTTGTTGTTGTTGTCGTTTTGTCTTATATAAAGTAAGGTTGTCTGTTATGTTTTGTGGATAACGCGATCTTAGCGATCTTCTCTAACGTCAGTCGTTATCTCTGGTGAGCGAGGACAGCTGCCGTGCACAAAGTTTTCCTCCTTTGATGATGTCTCAAGACTTTTCGTTTTGTTGTTTTAATCAACCCCTCCCCCGCCCTTTTCCTCTCCATCTGTGTCTTTTTCGTTTTATGACATTCGTTGTTTCGGCCTCGTCAGGCGGCCTCCATCAGAAACAGATGTTTTTCTTGTCGAGTTGGAAGAAACGACAAACGTAAACAGCAAAGACCAATTTGAAGCAAAGTGTGTGATTAGCAGCCAAACCGAGCTGGTGCAGGAAATGGAATTTGTATTGTTGCGGCGGCGGATGAAAGGTTCCGACAGGAAAGACACAAAGTCCTGCGACTGACCAGAGACGCAGTGAAAACAGGAAATTATATCTGGACGGGGGAGAGAGCTGAACGTCATGGCGTGCTGAGAGGTTTATCGTTAAACAGACTGATGTCAGTGTGCTGCGGCTGCTTCATCTGCATCAGCAGGGAGATGGAGGGAGATGGAGAGGGAGATTGAGGGAGATGGAGAGGGAGATTGAGGGAGATGGAGAGGGAGATTGAGGGAGATGGAGAGGGAGATTGAGGGAGATGATGGGAGATGAAGGGAGATGGAGGGAGATGGATGGAGATGAAGGGAGATGGAGGGAGATAGAGGGAGATGGAGGGAGATGGAGAGAGATGAAGGGAGATGGAGGGAGGGAGATGGAGGGAGATGGAGGGAGATGGAGGGAGAGGGAGGGAGATGGAGATGGAGGGAGATGGAGGGAGATGGAGAGAGATGAAGGGAGATGGAGAGAGATGAAGGGAGATGGAGGGAGATGGAGATGGAGGGAGATGAAGATGGAGGGAGATGGAGATGGAGAAAGATGGAGATGGAGGGAGATGGAGGGAGATGAAGGGAGATGGAGATGGAGGGAGATGGAGGGAGAGTCTCCACAGTTTCCTGGGTCATGTTTGGCCCATTTATCAACACGGTGGAGGCGGGGTTTACAACCTACAGTCTACTGACACTAGCCACCAGGGGGCGTAGTCCACCTTTATATGCCGGGGTGTACACGGTGTAAAAAAAAAAACTCTTTGTCTCCTCAGTTCAGATCTCAGATACACTGACAGCAGGTGTAAATGGAGTCGGTGTGTGTTTGTGTGTGTGTGTGTGTGTGGAGCCTCAGTCAGCGGCTGGTTAATGAATGAAAGAGTTGTGTGTTTGATGCAGACAGATGCAGTAACTCATCAGGGAGAAAGGAGGAGAAATCATTTTAGGACATGTCCTATCTGTGACCTGGGGCCACATGCATTATATAGCACAGGACGAACTTTGTCATGCAACATTTACAGTATGTCTGTACGTGTATGCATGTGTAAGTATGTATGTATCTGGCATGTGTGTGTGTGAGAGAGAGAGAGAGGGGGAGTGAGAATAACACATAGAAACCACATACAGAGTATTTATTACCCTGTTTGTGGATATAAAATAAGTTTGTGTTAAGATTTAGGGATCAATAGACCCCATGTTCTATATAATATAATATAATATAATATAATATAATATAATATAATATAATATAATATAATATAATATAATATAATATAATACAATACAATACAATACAATACAATACAATACAATACATTATAATATAATATAATACAATATAATACAATATAATACAATACAATACAATACAATACAATACAATACAATACAATACAATACAATATAATATAATATAATATAATAGGTTAAGTTAGTGTAATGGATGAAGTGTGTTACAGTATGCTAATACAGGCCCCGACCGAAAAGACAGAAACCAAATGTGAAAGGAGGAGATGAAAGGAAAAGTGGGACGTGGTGAAAGGAAAACAGGATTAGAGCGCACACAAAGGGAAGGATGGAGAGATTAAAGGGAAAGCTGATTGGAGGATATGAGGTGACGCGTGATGACAGGTCAACAAAAGTAAAAGAAACAGATGTCTGGTTGTTCATCACTCGGAGTGATGCTGGAAAGAGACAAAAAAAAAAGACAATCACACTAAAACACATGTGTGGAGCCGCGTCTTCATCTCGCTCTCCTGTTCCACTGGAGAAGATCCAAACCAGTTATGTCTGGATTTGTGAATCAGTGACATAACTGGACCAAACTCACAAAACGTATCTGTGTGTAAAGGTCCCACATTTGAACACTTCTACACGTGCGCTGTCAATAAAACCCACAATAACTGGTGGATCATTTCTAACTTTTCCCGTCAGCTCCCTGGTCAGATGTCTGGAACGTGTCAAAGATCTCAAACTGCCGACGTCAGCGAGATGTTTGTTTGTTTCACTTTTCAAATCCTTATCTGCCGACCAGGAAGGATCTCACCGATAAGTCATCTTATTATCTCCATTATTTATCTTGCATTTCTGTTTTTTTTTTTTAATCCTGTAAGTCTCCTAGATTGGATCATTTATTGACCAGTGGTTCCGTCTTTGATCCAGCAGCTTCCTAATCTTCCAGTCGCAGCGGCAGATGGAGTCTGGCTGTGGGATCAGGGCCGTTTATTTCTCCTATCAGTCAGGACTTAAAGTGAAATTAAAACCCACGGTCGCAGCAGCTCATGCAGGTCGCGGCGCTCGGTTATTGGATGGCGGGAATTTTTCTTGGCGGCAATCGGATGATAGGAGCGAGCACACTGTGTCATATGTGGGATAAAAAAAAAACCAAATCCATTGTTAGGAAAAATACAAAGTGGATGTTGAAACAAAAATAAAAATTGATAAGAAGAAAGATCATATGTAAAGACAGTGGACGAGTGGAGGAGATATTTCAACCTGAGACCGAGGTTTTCTATCAAATATTAAGAAGGCCGACGTCCAGGGAGGCTGGCGATGACCTGAAAGCAGAGTGGAGCCTCCGCTGGAGCTTTAAAGTCACATTCAGCCTATTTTTAAGATCCATGTCAGGTCTGCACATTTTTTCTTTGCAAGTGAAGAACAGTGAAACGCGTCAGAACAGTTTGTCGCTCTCTGACATCACGTCGCAGAGTGTAACCGCGCGGCTGCGACGCGTTCAGGTGGCTGAGCCTGGCTTTAATCATCAGGCTCGTCAGAGGGCGGCCATAAATATGAACCTTAATAATTCACAGTGCGGTTCATTCCCAGTTCTCCTGCCCCGAGCGACATGACACTCTGTGTGTGTGTGTGTGTGTGTGTGTGTGTGTGTGTGTGTGTGTACTCCTGTTAGTGATTACTGAGGAATGAGTGTGTATGTTGTTTTGATGGAACATGTTGAACATGTGACCACACATTTTGTCTGTGTGCAGCATCTGTATCAGTTTCTTGTTTTGATGGAACATGTTGAACATGTGACCACACATTTTGTCTGTGTGCAGCATCTGTATCAGTTTCATCATCACTTAACAACGATGTGTTTATATATATATACAGTATATATACAGTATATATACAGTATAT
>JAFBJQ010002417.1:12254-65191 GCA_016785345.1 Trinectes maculatus | reverse complement strand
GTAAAAAGAAAACTGTGTGCAGTGTGTGTGTTTATAGTGTCAAAGACACTGATTAGTGTGTTTCTGTGTTCATGCGTGTGTGTGTGTGTGTGTGTGTGTGTGTGTCCTAAGTGTCTGCCAATTTGTTATAGGTAGATCAAAACCTCAGGTTGCTTTTGTGTGACCCTTAAACCTCCGGGTATCTATCTCAGCCCCAGAGGCTGACAACACACACACACACACTAACACACACACACAGACACACACACACAGACACACACACACACATGCAACCACTGAGGCATACAGTCTTTTGATATAGGAGCTTCCTTCTCAAACACTTAGGTTTCACACACACACACACACACACACATATAGGACAACACTCGACACACAGCACACACATGCAGGGTTCAGCCACCAACTCGCCGCACAACTTGGCTTGACCCCGCAGGCGTTTGTAACACACACCATCCGGAACCATTCGTCTTTGGATTGACAATGTGTTGTAAACACGGGACGGGCCCATTGAAGGCGGCGGTGTCAGAGTACACACACAAAGTGCATCATGGGACAAAGCCTCATCCTGTCCTCAGGGCGAAGCCCCTGCTCTTACACCAACTGTCCACACGGGACACGACAAAGACGCCCACACCTGTGTGAGCGTGACGGTCTCCACCTGAACGCACGTCCTGTTTCCTGCTGTCTCTTAACCCCCTTCCTGTCTCTCTCTCCCTGTCTGTCTCCCTGTCTCTGTGTGACAGACCCGACATTAACAGACTTGTGGTTTTATTAATTCAAAGTAAAGTTGGTTCGAGGCCGTGAGAGGATTTTCACACAGCTCCAGTTTGTCCTGGTGTCACAAGACGTTATGAGTGATCCTCCTCCTCCTCCTGGGATAACAGCGGTGGTGATGGCGGTGGTGATGGCGGCAGTGGCGGCGGTCTGCGATGACTCCACCTGTGTCCGTAAAAGCAGAGGCGATTATGTTCCTGCGAGTGTTTTGGTGAAAACATCCTGGATGGGCTGAGCGGTTCTGTTTGGGGTAACATTATCCCAGCAGCCCGAGGGGAGAGGAGCAAGACAGAGACAGATGGCGAGATGTTCTCAGATCTGGTCTCCGATCTGGTCTCAGATCTGGTCTCAGATCTGGTCTCAGATCAGACCTGCAGATCGTTAGCTCAGGCCTTCCTGACGGACACGCACAGGTTTTACGTCTGAACAGCTCTTCTGTAAGAGCTGGAGCAGAACGTCACATGTGGTCATACGCCATACGGAATCCAGGAGAACATCAGAACAGAGGATCATGGTTGGTGGACATAGTGGAGCTTTCCGTTCAGTTGTTTTTCCTGCTGATCCTGGATCAGTCATCATTCCTGATTTGAGCCTACATTTTCCCTTGATGCTGATTCCAGTATGTCATTCGTGTCATTAGCTGACTGGATCGTTGTACTTTAGCTTTGATAATTATTTTTGACGTTTTCACCTGTGGAAAGGAATTTTTATTATTATGATCAAACGCTTGGTGAATCAAATGAATCCCTCAGACGCCTCTGCTTTCACAGTCGTACTACTTTTATTGACTGCACTTTTGTGACGCTGCATTGCAACTAAGAGCAGTTGTGCTAAACGACATCTCGTATTCTCTACACATCACCGCACACAAGTGTGAACATGCACGCGTCTGGAAGAGTTCGTCCTCCGATCAGCCTCCGCGACGTGAACAAAGATATTTCTACAGTAGAATCAGTACAACAACACACATCAGTACGACAACACAGCGGGGGGAGGAGGGGTGGATATAGACACCGGGCTGTGGAATATAAAGGGGTGTGTGTGTGTGTGTGTGTTCCTGGGCTGAGATGTGTTAATATAAGAACATGTGCATGTTTCATGTGATGCCTCTGTCTATGTGATGGAGCACACACACACACACACACACACACACACACACACACACACACGCACACTTAATCATTAACCAGGTCTTTCTGTCTCTCGTGTCCTGTCTGTCCCGACATGTGTCTCTCCGTCTTTCTCAGCATCACCTCTAAATTCTAAAAAAATAAAAAATAAAAAACACACACACCTGGCGTCAGGTGTTTATGTTTGATTCGTGTTTTTATTTCCTGGTTTATTATTTGTCAAAAGGGCCACGGTGCCTCGCTGTAAACCAGACGTGGAATTTGGCTATGGATGATTTCACTACTTTGACTTTTGTTCAAAACACAATCCGGTTGTCTGACTGACACATTACACACAACAGTAAAGACTGACAGAGTGGTGTCTCGTCTTTCCAGTTACACAACACCACTGACTGTTTCCTCCAACCAACAATAACTCACATTATATTCACTTTATTCCTTTGCGGAACATTTTGCATTTTGTCGCGATATTCGTTTTTTAATCTCATGAAAAGACCGACATCAACAATAACTGGATTCTTTATGATGACACTGCAGTTTATCTGCAGTGTCACCATAAAGTCAGTCCTTCCAGCACAAACACTCTGTTTAACGCGCGTATTCGTCCGCAGCTGAAAATAGTTCCTCTGACTGTATCGTTTGGTCTCATGTGAGGGACACTGGAAGACGACAGTGCCAAGCCGGTCCCTTAAATGACGGGGACAAACGTCGGGGACAGACCGACACATTGTTGGCTTTGGCCTTTTCTTTTTATGACAGAAATATCCCGAATCATTTTAGAATAAACGGAATAAACATCTGTAAACATCTGTAATCTGGGCCTCTATGTTCTGAAGGAGTTTTTAGTCTTGGAGTTTAAAATGGTCCTCTTGATACCAGAGACAACATTTAGAGGAAAATAAGTAAGAGGGACAAAAAGGACAAAGAGCTCAGGTGTAAATTTACAATGCACTGAACGTGTCGATAGAGGAGAGGACCGGGAAAAGATGGCAAAAGGTAGAAAGGGAGGAAAGAAGGAAGCGAGAAGGAAGCAGGGTGGAGAGGAGGAGATGTCGGGACAGAGAAAAGGTAAAGTCGAGGACACGGTGAAGAGAGGAGAGGACGGAGGAGAGGACGAGCAAGAAGACACAACCGTCATAAAGATTCAAACAGAGGAGGATGATTTGCTCTGAAATGTTAAAGTGCCCAGGAGATGTGCCGTGCACACACACACACACACACACACAGGCACACACACACACACACACACACACACACAGTGACCCGAGCGTGAGCTAGCAATAGTCTCCGAGAGTGGTTGTCCTCTCGCTGAACTCTCACAGACACACACACACACACACACTCAAACACACACATTGTTCACCATGGTGTTCAGGACACTCCCATTGGGATGAGCTGTCATCGCCATGGTTACAGTCTCGGAGTTCAGAGTTAGGACACACGACACACACTCCAGTGTCCAGCAGGCACTCTGAAACTAAAGTCCTCAGTTAGCACACACACACACACACATTCACCGTAAACACTTTGTGCACGTCCAGTGTTTGTGTGTGTGTATGTGTGTGTATGTATGTATATGTGTGTGTGCGTCTCCTGGTCACTCTCTCTCTCTCTCTCTCTCTCTCTCTCAGTTGATCCTCCGGTGGTTCTGGTGCCAGAGCGCGGTCGGCAGGTTCTGGCAGCCCTGGTACTCCCGTCGCATCTCTCCATCAGTCAGCGGTGGCGTTGCGTTGCAGGGGGCGCCGGCTATTGTCACGTTTAAAAGCCCCGCCCACGGCTCCAGCAGCTGAGACGTCCCTGCACCCTGAGAGCGGGGTGGGCGTAGGAGGAGGTTAGAAGATGATGAGAAGAATATGGAGGAGAGTGACACTAAGCTGTGATGAGCTACCTTCTCCAGGTGGTCCAGCAGGCAGACCGCCGGGCTGATGGAGGCCCAGCCGCTGTCCTCTGAGCCGGGGCTCATCCTCTGGTTCTGGTGGTTGTGAGTGTGGTGCGGCTGCTTCTGGATCAGGACCACGTTGAGGTGTTTCTGGGACCCTCGCAGCCTCTTGGACAGGACGCCGCTGTAGCTCTGGTCCACGAAGAGCAGGACGCGAGTGGCCCTGCAGCCGGCCAGGTCGGCCAGCAGCTCACTGACCGAGTACCGCTCCTTCAGGTCCGCCTGGAGGGGGGGGGGGGGGGGGGGAGAGTGACACTAAGCTGTGATGAGCTACCTTCTCCAGGTGGTCCAGCAGGCAGACCGCCGGGCTGATGGAGGCCCAGCCGCTGTCCTCTGAGCCGGGGCTCATCCGCTGGTTCTGGTGGTTGTGAGTGTGGTACGGCTGCTTCTGGATCAGGACCACGTTGAGGTGTTTCTGGGACCCTCGTAGCCTCTTGGACAGGACGCCGCTGTAGCTCTGGTCCACAAAGAGCAGGACGCGAGTGGCCCTGCAGCCGGCCAGGTCGGCCAGCAGCTCACTGACCGAGTACCGCTCCTTCAGGTCCGCCTGGAGGGAGGGGTGGGGGGGGGTGTGGGGGGGTGGGGTTAGGATGAGAATCCTCCAAACCAGTGTGTCATGTGTTATGGGTTGTTTGTGACAGTACATTGCCCCAAAACAGATCTCTCTGATACGTCATATCGACAAAACCAACCAAACAAACAAACAAACAAACAAACAAACAAACGCTGGTCCCGGGACCTGACCACAGGCTGCTGCACTGATGGCTGCACTGGTTTGATAATTGTCTTCAAACATGAGCTCATATCCTCATTTTCAGATGTTATGGCAGAAACGCTGCTGTCTGGGTGGTCCCGCTATATCTGTGTGTGCGTGTGTGTGTGTGTGTGTATGTGTGTGTGTGTTCATTCAGTGACATCATCTTATTGAGCTGATAATAATGGCTCCCATGTGTGTTAGACAAATCAGAGGACCTGCTTTTGAAGACACCCATCATTTGTTGTAGGTGTGGACACACAAACAGACACACAAACACATTCGGTTTTCAACACAGAGAAAAACAGTTGGAAACAAATGTAGATAACGACAGAGGTGCACGTGCATTTGAATATACATATAGAGTCATTTCTCAGTCACACATGAGTTTGACCTCTGTGACCTCTGATGCCTACAGGCACAGTGTGTGTGTGTGTGTCTGTCTTACGATGCCGTTGAGGTTGGCGTCCCACAGCAGCATGGTGCCGTCGTTGCGCGTTGGCGAGTTCAGGTAGAGAACCAGTGTGTCGGCGCAGTGCTGCTTCCTGCAGACGTACGACACGTGGTGACGGATGGCCGCCTTCTCTGTCGCGGCGTACACGCCCTCGACGTCCTCTGTGGGGCGGTAGAACAAGACAAATCTCACTTCGGACGTGTTGCTTATGAAGACTCTTTTGTGTTTTTGACTTAAGTAAATCTGTTGTGTTGTTGTATCTGAGGGTTAAATCTGCGCCGTCGCACCAGGAAGTTGCCCACTGCTGCCAAAGAAGGTCTTGATGTGATCTTTATGAAAGCCGTTGTTCCTGAGCATCCTGTAGAAGCTGCGGAGGTTCTGAACGTGGTGCTGGAACATCACCTGCTGCTGCCAGCCGCCTGCGTACGCACACACACACACACACACACACACAGTTCAACCAGTCCTCCAACCTACAACCTATGAAAGTCGTTTTCCACATCCTCCAATGGTCATGTGGTGGTTTTTGTGTATCGAGTTGATTGTCGGTTCAGGTCTGTGTGGTACCTGACATCAGCACGGCGTGGTCGCAGGTCTGGTAGAGGCGGCAGGAGAGGTGCGTGGCGAGCGGCTGCTGGTGGCAGCGTCTGGTGTTCTTGTTCAGCTCACAGCTGGAGACCGGTGGACCAGGTGAGGACGCGGGCAGCGGCTGAGGACACCTCGCAAACTCCGGGTGGTCTGTGAGGATTTCAGAAACAAAACACCGCAGCGTGACGGGACATACACAGGTGCTCCACTGGCTGAGTCGGCAGTTCAGGAAAACTTAATCTCCACATATTTGCAGCATTCCCGGCTTCATCCTGAGGATTTCCTGCCGTTGCCATAACAACAAGATAACTTTATGCTGTGAGCTTTTCTCAGGACTCCCAGGTTGCTGGCAGAAGCTGTGTGTGTGTGTGTGTGCGTGTGTGTGCATGTGTGTGTGTGTTTGTGTGTGGTCTTGGCAGACATCGTGCTACTCGGAAACACGGTGGTGCTCAGCTCAGGTGGATTTGACTCCTCCTGGCTGGAGTGTCACTAACATCCATCATGGATGTTCTTGATCCCATATTTATTTTTTATCCCACGTAACTGCAGGTTCAATTTGTTTTTCCTGTTTTTTTTTATTTTTTTTTTGGTTGAGCTCTGGTGAAGGAATTTGATTCCGACTCACCCACACATCTCAGTCTCTGTGTCCGGTTGCTGTCTCCCACTCCGACCACCAGAGGCAGGAAGTGGACTTCGCAGAGCCCTCCGGCGGCCCGCTCCGCCAGGCGGCCGCCACCTCCAGTGGTAATGGTGCCGCCGCGCAGCGCTCCACCCGACAGACGCCCGTGTGCATTACCCATAAGCCTCTCTGGTCCGGCTTGCCGACGCTTCAGCTGGTTCTGGCAACGACCCTTCAAAGCCAGGGTCAAACACTCGTCACCTGAAGACGCAGAGAGCGAGAGAGCGAGACAGGTGTGTAGAAACAGTTGAATCAAACAGTTTGGCTCTTGAAGATCCAGCTCACCCAGGTAAAGGCCATCCAGGTGGGAGCACCTCTTCTTGGTGACATTAACGTCCACATAGAAGAGGAAGACCTGGTGTCCAAAGTTTTCTCCGGGGCTTGGATCCAGCACCAGCACGGCGTCATGGGCCACGGAGCCGGGGAAAGGCTGCTGCTGTCTGAGGGAACCATCTCCTCCGTTTATCACCTGGCCGAGGCTGAAAGCTCCTCGTGGTTTGGAGCTCGCCATCCCATCTGAAGAGTCCGGCAGGATGGCCAGGACCTTGTTGGGGTTACCTGACAGACACAAGGACATTTACCTCTGCAGGTTCTGTGATTTAAATTGATTTTATATGTTTATATATTTTTATATGTAACGCTAATTTATTTTGGCAATGGATACATGACAGAGAATATAGTAACATGCATGACCTTTGCCCTCCATACCTGACGCGGCGCGGGGCTCCGACACGTAAACAGCCACGGTGGACAGCGGCAGGTGGGAGATCTGCCTGCACTCTGTTTCAGAGAGGGAGGACACGCGGAGACAGCGGTCCAGCTGGTCCCACTGCAGAGACTGCAGTCCTGAGCGGACCCAGCGCTCCAGCCGGCCCGGGGCCATGCTGCCTGCGGAGGGCGCCACCAAGACGTGGAGGACGAGGACGGCGAGGGGAGCCGCAAGAAGCCGCAGGAGCCTCATCGCCACGCTCGAGTTTAACAAGTTGTTTTTTTTGTTTTTTTTTGTTTGTCTGTTCAATTGTTTTCCCTTCTTTTCTACACCTCCTCGATGTTAAGTATTCCTCTGTTTTTTTTTTCTGTTCTTACTTTACTTCCTTGTCCCTGTTCTTTGATTCTTACCCTTAATTTTCCTCTTGCTTCATCCTGGTCTCCCTTTTTGCCTCCTCTGAAATGATTCTTCCCTTCTTTTTTTCTTCCCTTTTATAAAGTTGTATTTCCCCTTTATTTCCCTGTGCTCTGTCGTCAGAACTGATTCTTTTAGTTGTTTTCGCCTTTAAAAGAATTGATCAAAAATAAACAAAAAAAAGTTGTTTCCTTGATTTTTGTTTTTTTCTCAGACAGTTGTGTAACGTGGATCCACCTTGTTATTTCTCTTCTCCGTTATCTTCAGAGAGTGAGGTTCAGAGAAACCACATTAATGGCTTAATGTCCATCCTCATATCCACTTCTCTTTGCACCTGAGTGGATGCAGCAGATGAAAACATCCTCTTTTGGTTGATATGACGACAAAACTCGACTCCTGACTTCACGTTTTCTTCTTCACTCCTCTTTTCCTCTGGGTCTCAGAGCACGGCAGTAAATCCAAACTCTACCCAGAGAAGCCACTGTAGATTTTATTTTGGTTGTTCTTGTCTTTTGTAGATCTTCTGACTTCTCCTTCCACTTTTCTTCTCCTCTCTCCGCGATCCTCCCTCTGGGATCTTGTTTATTCCGGTGGATGCTGGAGCAGCTTCAGACTCGGTGTTGTCTGGTTGTCAGGTACAGACACGTCATCGTGGAGTAAGAAGAAACATCTCACAGAGCGGCTCCTGTTTCTTGTTCTTCTTCTTTCTTTGGGGAAAAAAAACAATTAGTCCTGAAGACTCTCTGCTCTCAGTGACACTTGAGATCTTCCACATCCAGGAGGACAGACACACGTCCTGCTGCTCAGCCTGCTCTCACTGCTCAGCTTCAGTCCGCTCGCTCTGGTCCCTTTATCTGTCCCTGACTCTCTCTCCCTCTCTCTCTCGCTCTTACACACACACACACACACACACACACACACACACACACACACTTCCTCAAGCTCTGGCATGCGAGAGAGTGAGTGGACTGGGTGAGAAATGAGAGGGAGTGTGGAGTTTAACAGTTGGAGACAGGGAAAAAAAAAAAAAAGAGGTTGAGAAAAGTAGGAAAAAACAAAGGGAAGAGGGAAGTGATGATGAAGGAGGGAGGAGGAAGGGGGAGGTGAGATAAAAGAGAAAAAAAAGTCAGAGAAGGTAAGAAGAGGTGGATGGGGCAGAAAAAAAGAAAAAAAAGAGGAAAAGTTTAAGAAAAAGCTCCCAGATGAGCTTAAGCTCGGATAAATGAATAGTATTATACATATAAATATTATTATAGTACATAAGAAAATTTCACCAATGACATAAAGAAAAAAAATCACAAAACAAACATTTATTATTCAACACTATTAAGTGTTGTTGCGGTAGCAGCTTTTAACCACTGGGGGCGCTCTAATTTTGGAGCTCACAAAAAAGTCGGCCACCAATAGACGATCTTCGGCATTTGACGTATCACTCGGATTTTTAATGTAGTAACATGTTTAGTCATTATAAGGAACGGTAACGTGTAGCTGCTCTCCAAACAAACGAAACAATATGTTAAAGGTGCCGAAAAAGACAATGTAAGTGTGGATATATTTTAAGAAACTTAGAACAAGACTATGTTTTATTGTTGACAATATAGACAACCGGAAACATCCGGTGACAACGTTTATGTTTGTTTTGTTTGCTGGTGGTTGTTAAGCTAACGTTGTGTAGAAGGCGCGGAGCCGATGGTACCGGCTAGCTACCGGTGTCATTACGGTTAAAGTCTGTATTTACTGTTATTAAAGTCATGTTATTATGAGCTAACGTTGGTATTTATGACAGACAGCAACTGAATTGTTAGTGAAAGGGAGTCAGTTAGCGAGCACTAGGCTAAATGTTTGGAAGCACGCACACACACACACACACACACGTGTGTGAATTAGCTCCTATTGAGATGTTGACAGCAGCGGAAAATAGAAACGCAAACGTTGAAGAAAAGTGGCAAATTAGGTAAATAATAGCCTACAGGCCAACTCAGTTTGTTTGGTCTAAACGAATTTGAACTTTACTGTGGTTGAAAACAGCACTGACAGCTAGCTAGCTAAAAGTAGTAGTTAATACAATATCAACAGCACCTTTTTAACCTTTTTGTTTACCTTTGCTAGCTACAGTATTGAAGGTTTAATAACGTAATTTAAACAGAATGTATTCATATTATCGCCCAAACAGCAATATGTTGATAACAATGACATCATGTTTAGTTGCGTTTTAAACAGATAGTACTACTTAATGATGTGGTTTACTCCTCAGAGCTTCTTGCACTGACTCTGATTCTGTTTGTGTAGTTTCAGCAGGGAAAGCTGACAGTTTATTGCCTCCCGCGAAGCAGCTGATGAGGCTGATGGGAGAAATCAATGGATTCCCTCCCTTAAGGCCATGTACCTCGGTGTCATGTACTGCAATGCAGCCTGAGAGGAACCTGCCTCGAGCTTCATCTGTGTCAACAAGACCTCTTGACCCAGCCTTGACCATATATCAGTCTCTTGTGTGAGACTGTTAGAGGTGGACCCAGTTTGCCTCAGGGACCCATTGTGCCTGCCTGTCTAAGCCTAGAACCCGTCATCGCTCCCCAAAGCTTTACTGTGACCCGGTGCACGGGTGGAGATTTAGCACTGCCGTCACTGTGTCTGTGCGTGGTGGCAGTTATGAGTGCTATTGGTCAGTATTTATCAAGAACTCATAGTCAAGCTACAGCGACCGACAGGAAGTTTACAACTCCTTTTAGCTGTAGCTGACATCAGAAGTCACTTCTACTGAGTGTGGAGCAACAAGGAAGGTTCTGTGACCTCAGGCCCATTTGGTATTATCTTGACTGTTAATTTCAGTCTTAGTCAATACACTTACATCAAAACATATTCCATCAGAAATAACCACATTCTTTTAGGGTAGTGCCATGCCCACCAACCAGTTCTCCCCCTGGGATGGTGGGAAGCTACAGGCTTGCTCCAGTGCAGATAGTCCCACCACCACAGCCTCTAGTTCACATACTAAGACAGCTGCAGCTGCGAAGGTGCCTTTTAGTCAGACTTCTCCAGAGGTTCCCAGGCAAAAGTACCTAGCCAAATCTCTCTTTTCAAATGTTGCCTCATCTGCTTCCCCCATAAGGCAGACAACAGTTGCCCCCACCATGCCCTCTGTGCTGGAGAATCGGGATGGATGTAAAACAAACACCCAGAGCCAATACACTGCTGTGCCAGAGAGGTCACCAAACCAGACACAACTATCTAATGGGACTCAGTTCCCAAACCAGGAATCGGCGGCAGGGCTTAAGCAGACTGGTAGTAGCCTCACAAAGACCAGTGTCCCTCCCTCCATCCCCAAGAGAGAATGCCAGGTTGGGTTTACCAATCTGCCACCAGGACCCACACAGATGTGCACATCACTGCAAACCTCTAAATCTGAAAAGGGGTTAGCAATGAGCAGACGTCAGGCCGCCTCAAGTGATACGCCAATGGTAACAGAGCCTTTTTATTCAGCTTGTCATCAAGACCTGTTCATCCAAGGTCAATCCACTAGGCAGCAAATGTGCAAGTTGAAGGTGAGTACTGTATTCATGTTTGGGTGGAGCACTTAAACTCAAAAAAAAAGATGCCTTCACGTCCTGTATTCTCTATTTACTGTGCTAATACAGTGCTGCTTCCTCTACATCTTGTCTTGTTTTGTGTTTCCAGCTTGAGGCTAAAGACTGTTCCTCTCTGCCATCAGTGCCTCCTTTATGCCTTACGCTTAGTGAACGCCAGGGGGCAGAATTGCAAAAAGGTGCCTTCAGCCTTGATAGCACAACATTACAAAAAAGACGCACTACCAGGGAAACAACAACAAGAAGACGGTGCCACTCGGCTAAGCTCGCAAAAAAATGCAGTCAGACACAAAACAGTTGCACAATGATAAATGGCTCAAACAACCAGTTGCTAGTAAGAGGAGGTCCTCCAGCAGTTATGACAGCAACATCAAACGGCAAACCCCAAACAATTGCATCACTTGATGTAAATAAGGAGGACCCACAAAGTCAACATCTGCCAGGAAACACCTCGTCCACATGCAGAGATCATGTTCCCCCAGAGGTCAGACCTTTTCCAAATGGTCCCTTGCCAACTGTGCTCAGTGCCAGTGTCTGTGCCACACAGGAACAGCAGCCCACACTGATGGATGTCGCCTCAGGTAAACAGAATGATGGATTTATTATATGATATATGCATTATAAATGTCACAGGAAACCTACAATAAAAGCACTGTAGGTTACTGGTCACTGAATGTATAACTAGAGAGTGCTCAGTTTTTCAGGTGTATTGTACAGATGAGTAATAACTTTTGTTAAATAAATATGATACTAAGGAAATAATGCTTACAGAGGCTGTTATTAAGGATATGATCTAAAAGCAAGATCTTATGAGAAACGAAAACCAGCAGGACTCACTAAAGCTTTGTGAGAATGGTCCCACGTTGACTATAAATATTTTAGCATTAGCTTCTGTGTACACAATGCCTGTTGTCACAAGCCTTTTGTTATGAAAGAACAAAATGATAAGCCCAACGTGTGCGTCTGTATCTGGAGACATAAAAATGTATTCTGCTTCATAATCATGCTAGGGAAAGTTTTTTTGTGTGAAACTAGATATGTTTAGATGCCTGTCTGTTCTTCTGCAGATGTGGCCCCCGGTCCTGCAGGAACCTTGGTGGGTTCTGTGACCACTCAGATCTCCACTATCCACCTAACCAACCAGGGACTACCTATCTCCATTTTCCCTTCTTCCTCGCTTACAGAGGAGAGTCTAGTCGGAGAGAGTCAGCTACCGGGGTGAGAAACGACTGACTGCCTCTCCAGTAAATCGGTTTGGTGTGAGCATTCACATTCTCACTCTGATGATTTCACCTTTTGTTAACTGTTTTCAGTGCGCATTGTGCAATGCAGGTGGATGTAGATGAGGAGGAGCTGTCAGACGAGCAGGAAAACGGCTGTAGTGACGACAGTAAGATGTTAAGCACATTCAGTGAACGTTATCATGCTCAAACTGCTGTGTTGACCACTGTTAGAGCACACAGTTAAAGTTATACATTTCTCTGTCATCTTCAGATGAATCGGACTGTTCATCCATTAATGGAGCTTCATCTTCAACATCCATCGGCCTTCTCTCTGGGTGAGTCACTGTATAATCGCACACAAGTAAAAAAAAAAAAAAAAGTCTTCATTTTCTTAAGTTAAACTATGCTCTGGAACATCACTGCACTTCAGGACAGCCTGACATTGTAGCCCGGTTTTTAATCGGTCTCCACATATACATACATCAGGGCCTGTGAAATCTTTGTGTCTCTCTTCCATTCTCTCTCCCTGTATTGTGTGAAAGGCCTGAAAGCAGCAGAGCATGGTGGAAAGGTCTGCTGCATTGTGTGTCATATTGTTTTCTACCGTGATGGCTTCCAACAGTAGAAGTCCCTCCCAGAGACTCGGAGCTGATTCTCTGCTAAAACAGCCTGGATAGGGAATCGCTATTCACACTTTCTTTTTGTTGTTGTTTTTTTTTTTTACCAGCCAGCTGATTTGCCTTGGTGTTCATTTCCATCTACCCCACCAGCACCAGCACCAGCACCGCTTTTTCCTGAGAGCTTAATTGTGTATGATATAGAGATACGTTGGCTTGATCATAAGTCACCTGTTTCTTCTCGTGTTTCAGTGTTGAGGAGGTAATGTCACTGGGGGCAGACGATGTTCAAGAGGAGCGACCAGCGCTGGTTCCCAGTTTGTTCCCCCTCATCCCTCCGACACTCTACTTCAGCACTGCCAGTGAGAAAGGTCAGAACATGCTGATAGTAACATCAGACAGAGTTAAACCAAAGCCTAAAGAGTTATGGCTTTTCAGTATGTTAGAATTCCTCTGACTGTGTCAGTATTTGTGTTTTGGCTGCAGCCTGTGAGTGTTTTTTCAGAGTGTTTATTATGTTCTGCAGTGGAACTGCTCCCAGTGGAACAAAGACGACTGTTAAAATGGAAGATGAGCAGTGTCACTCCAAATGTGGTCAAATACACCATCGACAGGTCGCACTTTAAAGTCACTAAGAGTAAGTCTTCATTCCAGGAGCCATTATATCTTTCATTGAAGTAAACATGTCACATCACTGGTTACATCTGCGAAATGCAATCATTACTTTGTGATTATCTCGCATTACGTCTGGTCATCTGATTGAAAACGTACCTACTTCCATATATTAAAGAATTTTTTTTGTGAAAGTGTACATTTGAAATGAAAAGTGACAGCAAACTGATTATTGTCGTTCATGTAGAAAGCCATGATTGGCTGGGCTGCTGGGGACACCACATGAGGTCTCTGGGCTTCAAGGCCCTTGGAGAGCACCAGAAGGTGAGAAACCATAGATAATCATTGCAGCTCACAAGAAGCCTTAATTTGAAAAGGATGACATTACTGAATCCACTTCCAACCTGCATTAAACTATATTTTTTTCTTGTTTTTGTCTTAGTTGAACCATTTCCCAGGAACGTTTCAGATTGGCAGGAAGGACCGGCTGTGGAGGAACCTGTCCAAGATGCAGGTTCGCTTTGGGAAACAAGAGTTCAGTTTTATCCCCCGCACTTTCATCCTTCCTCACGACATCAAGCTGCTTCGCAAGGCCTGGGAGGATGGTGGCTCGCGGCAGAAATGGATCATCAAACCTGTATGTTCTGCCAGTAAAAAAAATGTTCGAGCTCTTTTAGTAAATAATAAGAAAAATCAGTCTTACCATTGAGTAAGAAAACATGAATTATGAACTTGTGCTTTGGATTTTGTGGCTACAAGAAGGTGTCAGTAAATGCTGAATTACAAATGCATTTTTTGATAATGGATTTTATTTTTCAATTTGGGTTCAGTGTAGTAGGTTATCAATTTTTGTACACTCTTTTATCCTGTTATCTGTAATAGCCTGCATCAGCCAGAGGAACAGGTATCCAGGTCATCCATAAATGGAGCCAAATTCCACGTAAGAGACCACTGCTGGTCCAGAAGTAAGTAATCCAGATTAAACCACCAGTGTTTGGGGGTTTGGACTAGTGGAGCTCAGAGATCATTTTCCATACCCGGCACCACATTACTGAGTAGTTATTGGGTTAAAACTTTATTTTGACGGTTGTGTTTCCAGATACCTCCACAAGCCCTACCTCATCAGTGGCAACAAGTTTGACCTGAGGATCTATGTCTATGTGACATCCTATGACCCGCTCAGAATTTACGTCTTCACCGACGGACTGGTTCGATTCGCCAGCTGCAAGTCAGTTTTGCTCCACAGCCGCTGCAAAGCCAAGGTCTTCAAATGAATGTCGAGGCAACGTCTGTTATCTTTTCCTTTTTTTTAGGTATTCAACTTCCATGAAGACTCTGGATAACAAGTTCATGCATCTGACCAACTACAGCGTCAACAAGAAAAACTCTGAATACCAGACAAACAGTGATGATAAAGCCTGCCAGGGACATAAATGGTAAGAGATAAATGATGCTTTAACTGTGGGTTTAAATTCTCTGCTTTCTCTGCTCATTGGTTCACCAACACGAACACAAATGTGTTTGTGTTTTCAGGGCTTTGAAGGCCTTGTGGCAGTATCTTGGTTCTAAGGGAATCAACACCACTCAAATATGGGAGAAGATTAAAGACATTGTGATCAAAACAGTCATTGCGTAAGTTTTAGAAATTCATTGAATTGTAGTTTTCAGTTTTGTATGAAATGAAGTGGAGACAGTCTAGAGATGTTAAAATAATGAAATGATAATGATAATGAGCCGCGTATCTCCCGTGTTTTGATTGTCAGGTCAGAGCCATATGTGAACAGCCTGCTGAAGTTGCATGTTCGGACACAGTACAGCTGCCACGAGCTGTTTGGTTTTGACATCATGCTGGATGAGAACCTTAAACCCTGGATCCTGGAAGTTAACATATCACCAAGGTACTCACACACACTCATACACACAACTCTTGCAGATTTTAGAAAGATAGATAGATTTACTTTATTGATCCCAAACTGGGAAATTACAGTTTGAAACTATTTATTGTAACTGTTGTGTTTCTGTTTCCAGCCTCCACTCCAACACACCGCTGGATCTTTCCATCAAAGGTCAGATGATCAGCAATCTCCTCAACCTTGCTGGCTTCCATATTCCAGAAAGAGAAGATGTGGTCGCTCCCTGCAGCAGCCCCTGTGCCTCCACCAGCAGGTAGGGAGTAGGTACTACACCGACCACTGAGAGATCTAACTGCCATTAAACAACAGATAGGGAAACCAATTAGTGATCATTTAAGAACATCTAATCTAACATAATACAGTTTGATGTATAACCTCATTATTCAATCAAACCTTCTGTCTGTCCATATGTGCATGTATTTGAAGTCTATATGGGGGGAGCAGAGAGAGGACCAGACCAGATCTGTCTGCTGATGAGAAGGTTAAACGAGCATTTTACCTCACGCAGCGCTTTTCTGACCAGGTAAATGAATGTAAACACACAAAAAATATGGATCAAAGAAAGAGCATTCATTTTATGGCAGTATATGTTTAATCACAGGTAAAATGTTTAAACAACAGCTAATCTAACTTGATTTAGAAATTTAAACATTTATTCCGTTGAATGTCATGAAAATGTTGTTCACACATTATTTTAGTTTATTCCAAAATACACAATGGAAATCCAAAGAAGAATCATACAGCTTGTGTCCTCCTCTTTCTGTCAGGACTTCCTCTCGACCGTGTTGGACGTCTTGACTCCGGATGACGTTCGCGTGCTAGCAGAGAGTGAGGATGAGTTGAACCGCAAGGGAGAGTTTGAGCGAATATTCCCATCACCATCATCATCCTGCTACCTCCGCTTCTTTCAGTGTCCGAGATACCTGACCATCCTACTGGATCAGTGGGAGCAGAGATTCTGGAGCAACAGGACAAAAGGTATATGTGTTTCATGAATTCAAACGCAAAATACAGTGAATTTCCATGTTATAACCAACACCGGAGCTTCTCCCCTTCAATTACTTTAAGGAATGATTAACACACAAAGTGCAGAGGAAAGAAGGATGATGTGAGTTTATGTGTGAAATATTGTTGTACGTACAGGTATCAGTCTGCTGCAGACGCTCTGTCAGAAAGGAGTCCATCTGGGAACTAGTGACCCTGCTCATATCGTAAGTAACTGTGGAAATATTCAGTTGAGTATTTGAATTGATTAAAGTATAAAATAATGCATTTTTCTTGTGTCTGTGTGTGTTTGACTAGTGGTCCAAGTGTAGCTACATTTCTAGGTTTGAGCCACACAGAAGAGACCTTTCCAGCCTCTCTAGGTCCAGGTACACACAAAATACATTTATTTTCACGTGAATACTTTTTTCTTGGGTTCATTCATGAATATGAAAGTTGTAATTTGAACTGCCATCTTCATAATGTTCATGAGTGAAACATCTGATAAGGTATTGTGTTGTCATTATATCCCCATAGTAGTTTAGAATAGGTTAAGATTTTTAGGAGATCGACACACTCCACAGTAAATTAAGTTCCTTGTGTCCTCTTCTCCAGGGTTGTGGTCAGCCACCATCAACATGATGACAATGCCGACGGTTCAGATGGCGAAGTTGCTTCAGACTCCAGCGTGCTAGTTTCGCCAAGTCCTGGATCTAGTGTCAACAGCAGTGCCTGCTCCAGCCCTCAGCCCAGCCTCACCCAGAGCCTGCTGCCGCAGCAGTTTGCCTCGCTCTGATGATCTGGTTTGCCAACATCACTCTCAGGGTATTAGCTCATTCACTCTGAAACTCTCAACTCAGTGATGGGAGCTGTATTTCGAGCAGTAAGTTAGAAGCCCAGTCTTAATAATCACTGTAGATAGATTAAAATTTGGTCTTTAACAGAATTGTAATAAAGGACAAAATGCTAATGAGATATCTTAAAAGGTAAAGCACAGCTTTGGGATTATTTTGCATCATTACATGTGCTAAAATAAAAACAGCAGTCGACTCTGTTACTGACACAAGTGAGGAAATATAACACTTTAATTTTAAAGTTTAAATTCAGCACATGCCAGTTTCTCTCCAGCCTCTGTAGATTAGTTAGAATGTCTTTCTTAAACTTCTGTCTGACAGGAACTTGAACTGTGGATCTGCTTAACTTGTCCAGTTTACAGTACAATTATAATTTGATGCAAACTTTCAAAAGCATAACCACACAATCAGACATGAAATGCATGACAGTACAACCACTGCGATGGTGCATTGCCCTGCCGAACCATATGCACACTGTCAACTTGCAAGCCAGGCTCGATGCTTGTCTGATAGATAGTTTTTGTTCATTGTTTTTTCACATAGAATGAAAAGACTGTAGATGTGATATGTTTTTAGAGTTGGCCAATAGTATTATCATCTGCTGTACAGTGGATCCAGATAAGTCTTAGAACTTATGGATGTATTACTGAAACTAGACAACATGTCTCATCTATGCCAGGAGGTCCATCCTCCTCCATATGCAGAATCCCGAGGGTTTTTTTTCCCTTAAATCTGTGCCATCGTCAGAATGAAAAGCATTTTCAGATCGGATCTTCCAGCACAGGCCAGTTCTCAATGCAAATGCCTTTTATGCGAAACCTAAACTGTAGGCTGTAGATTTGAACAAGACAAAGTCAATTTTACCTCGAAGTACAACAGAGAGTTGATGATCACCTCTCAGTTCCTCTCATCTTTTCAAAGTTTACATCATTTCTGGCTTGGTGTTGAGACTGTTGAGCAGCAGAGTGCGTAAGTGATGCATTCATTAGCCTTATTGACTTTGATGTGAAAATGCAGAAGAAGAAAAAAGGGGGTTCAAGAGACAAATTAGAGAAGGGGTGGGGAGTCGGAGAAGATGATCACTGTGTTACTTTGACTGGTTGGTGGTGGTTTAATTCACATAACCTTATTTGTGTTCATTACATTGAATGAATACAGCACTTGAAGATGAAACTACTCGCTCTGACTGTGGTATTAGAACATTTGCCATTTTAACTTGGAGTAGTGGAGTCATCTGATAACAGCAGCTTAAAGTTTTTAGAAGTGTTTTTTTTTCTGATGATAACTTGTACACATGATAGTTTACAGAATGAAAGCTGACAGTGTATTGTTATCAATGCATTGCGTCTTTTTTTCCCAGAAGACACCTCTGACTAATTGTCACCCTCCATGTAGCAGAAGCAAATGGAGCAATGCATGTGTTATCATATCCTCAGGAAAAAATAGTATTTTAATTCCTAAATATAAACACTGACTGTGAATTTTTATTCATTCCTGCAGTCGAAAGTTGCAGGGTGTGTGAAAAATAGTTAGTAACAGAGATAAATAACAAGTCCGCATTTGAAGCTATTTTAACATAATCCAAATGTTATAAGGAAGTGGCGATTGTGGAATTATATTTGTACTAACTTGACAATTGTAACCTTTCTATAAGAAATGGCTGTATTAGTTGCTCAGGATGACTATTTCAAAAATAAACGTTATTTGAGGTGAACATTTGGGTCTGGGTATCTGGGTGATTTGGACAGTTTATGAGGACATGAGGCCAGATTGCTCTGAATCCAATGGGCTATAGTCTCCTCTTCAAGTTTCTTATATATGGAATAAATATTTTCAGACTAAAACTAGTTTTAGATTATGGCCTTCATCACCAATTTTCACCACTTCATTTCATGTTGTACTGTTGTTTTTCTGTAGTTGTTTTTTTTTCAAGGAGATATTACATAATGTTTCACAGATGCTTGTGTACATGGCCATTGCATATGTAGAGAATTGCTAGAATCCCTGTGAGATTGAAGACACAGACACCAGGCTCACTGGAAGTGAGTCAGGACTGTAAATAGTTATAAACTATTAATATCCGAGGTTCGACAGAGACACGTCCATTTGCATAACTGCATTTATTATTAGCCAGGCACTGTGTAATGTGTCAGAACTGTAACTAGTATTGTGGATTCAACTTTCTGCTCAGTGTGATTTAATTTATTTGCATTACTCTTTTTTTCCCCTCTTTTATTTCTGCACGTTTTTGAATTGGCGGAGGATGTTGGAGTTAAAGGAGCAGCACGTAATGGCAATGTAACAAATTCAGACGGAATTTTCATTAAGGCTTTTTTCTTATTTTGGACACATTTGCAGAACTCATCAGTAATTGACTGACTTTAAGGCTCTGTGCGGAGGAGGTGGGAGTCTACTAGAGTTCAGTGAGTCTATAAATAGTTTGACCCAGTGAAACAGGCACGTCTCCCTCAGAAGGGCCAGCAAACCCTTAAAGCTGCACTTCTCTCAGATATTTCTTGCTGTTAGAACTGAGCGCTATGACCTGAAAGTTGTGATGAATAAGAGGGAATTAATTAATAAATTAATCAGAATTAGCTTCATTTCTATGAGCATTTTAGCAGCTTTCAGCTAATTCTCTTGTTACATCCTGCACCTTCACTCTCACTGTTACTTCTCACAGGTTTTGGTGCATAACAGAACTTCCAGCAGTGTAAGTGCTGTTTACATCCAAAGAAAACCTTGCATGAATATGTGCTTATTTTTTTTTTCATCTGACCTTGAAAATGTATGTGCAAATTAGATGGCTGACATGTTAAAACGTCCTAAAGGTCAAAGGGCATCTTCAATTTGACATCATAGCGTTCTACAAAAACATTTTTATTATGGCCATTACTTGTCAGCATGAGTAGTGATTGTGATCATATTTCCTGCAAATTGACTGGTCAGTGGAGGTGCGGAGCTGAGAGGTCATAATTCTCGTCCCCTGTAAATCATCACCAACTAACTAACGAGACTTTAACTGTTCATGGTAATAATGTTATTAATGGTTGAGCTCTGTCATTTCCACCAATAGGATGAGTCCTGACAGAACAACAGACGGTGCAGTTCTTTGTAGATTGTGTCTCCTTGTCCTTTTTTACTCCAGATGCCACCGGATGTTTTCACCCTGGATGATCAAGAGGTGTATGCGTCGCCTGTCGCCGCATAAACATGTAGGGTCTCTGCATGTTTCTGCCCCTCCCACTCTCTCTCCCTCTCTCGCTCTCTGAATGCCACAGGCCTCTCACCCCATGCTCTCGATTTAGACCTCAGTCTTTCCCAGCTGTCTGTTGCTGCCTGCTGGTGCACAGAGTCCCTTGTCTACCTTGTCCTGTGTGTCCATTTCCCTCCTTCCTTCCCTTCCCCTCCTCTCTGTCCGTCTTCATCATGCATGGACTCTTTCATCACTTCTTTGTCTGACGTGCTAACAGATCTTCACAGATGTTTCCAGCGGACGTCGAGTGGGAATCGTGTCGTCCTCTGTTTTGATGCCCAGGTCTGCGCCCCGCAGTCTGGTTTTCCTCAGCCATGGAGCCTCTTCCGGAGGTAAGCTAACTCCCAAATGATCTTACTGCTTCTGCTGGGTGTGTTTGGAAATGACTTGGTAACTGCGAAACTGCAACAACAAAAAAAAGTCTTATGCACTTTCTCTGGACAGCATGTTCTTTGTCATATGGTTTTATAGTGAAGCACATTCACGTGTTTACATTGATGAACTTCCCATCTGCACTGGGCTCAGATGGTCAGAGGATGGTAAGTGATGCTGAAATTGAGAGCCAGGCTTTTAAGCAGGAGTTGCATTCGCTGGCCGTCGTGTTACATTCATCAGAAACTTGGTACTTACTGTATGATGTCATAAATAAAAGAAGATACGTTCTTAGAGACCAAATATTTCAATGTCAGCATTGACTAGATGTGTGATTTTCAGTATGACAGAAGTTTGGATTTTTTTAATATAGTTCTGAACCTTATTTAGTTTGCATTATGTCTGATGAACATGTGTCCTGACACTGAGGCAAATCATATTTTACAATGCCAAACCACTTATTTTCCTTGCAGAGTAGTCACTTATATTCAATGTAGTTAGTTATATGCAATGTTATTAAGCAGAGAACTCAAATATTTGTACAAAAAAAATGCAAAAATAAAATTGACGCAACACTTCTCTGTTGCTGATACTATTATGAGACTGAAGTACATTTTTGGTGTAACGGACCATTAAAACAACAGTGAGAAGTATTCTATTGTAAAAATGTCAACACAAATGTGACGCACTAGTTGCCAAACCTGTAAAATCTTACTTGGTTTACAGTCAGTGTCATTTAATAGTTTGTGGGGCTGCTGCTTGGATATCTGTGTGTATCGTCTCAACAAAGCGTGTGTGTGGCGGCATTGATGCTAATTTTGTAGCTGTTAAGCCGTGAGATGTCAGCAGAGGCTCTGGAAGCTATATGTTGATTTCATTACTGTTAAAATATTCTGCTCAATTCTGTGTTTCATTCTCATTTTCATTATCTTCAGTTGGTCTTAAACAGCTTTTTATGGTCATCTTTTAATTATATACATACATATATATACACGTGTGTGTGTGTGTGTCATATGTGTGTATACACACACACGCGGTATATAGGGTATATAAATAAAGGGTATATAAATATAGGGTATATAAATACAGGGTAAATTCTTGGCCCTCATTAAAGTGTGGATTTATTTCCTCATCCAGGTTCCATTATTTGAGATGGACGAAGAGGAGGATGATGAGGAGGATGTTTTCACACCAAACAGCAGAGGTAAAGAAGAGTGTTGTTTGATGACAGCTGCTCTGCTGCTGTGTGTTAACTCCTATACTGTTCTTATGAAAACCATAGTTAGTCACATGTCATACAAATGTCTAGCGTTCATTCAGAGATCTGACAATAATACAGATGAAGAGCTTTGATTTCTGGAAGTGTCTCCATCTCTCTGTACCAGTGAATGGTACATTACATTTTTATTGTTTATTAATAGGTGGTTGCAAATATGCCACGCATCCGTTTGCGCCCCCCGGAGGCCCGGACCCTGATTCATTCATATACATGAACTTCATGAAGAGTCACTGCTGCTACGATGCCATGCCTACCAGCTCCAAACTGGTCATCTTTGACACATCATTACAGGTATGAAAAAAAACAATGCATTGGCGTATTCCTTCTTTTTGAGATTACAACAATACTTTGCAGCTGTAGAAAGTGTGCGACAACACTGGTTTGTAAATCATGAAAAACTGCTGTGTGTTTTTGTCATCAGGTGAAGAAGGCTTTCTTTGCTCTGGTGGCCAACGGTGTGAGGGCAGCGCCACTGTGGGACAGCAAGCTTCAGTGTTTTGTGGGTGAGCCGCATTATACGCCTGTCATCAGAGCTCCACGCCAGTGTTACTGAAACACAGTCATTTCCATCAGCTATAGTGGCAAACAGAGAAACACAGCAGCTTTTCAGGTCAGGCCAGTTGAACCAAATCTTTTGAAGATACAATGGAATATAATTTATATTTGAATATAATTTATATTTGAACACAATTATCCATCACTACTTGATAATGATCACGCAATAATGTAGCTGTTTGTGAATCAGATCAAGATAGTTAACGGTGTGTGACTGACACACAGAAACTTCTTTGCAGTGGATTGGTGGTTTGAAGTGATTCCTGTCCACTTAGTGCACCAACATGCAGGGAAAACACGTCAACTACATGGTATTTGTGTTGTGTTACAAACGCGGTCACCTCGTCTAACACACTGCGCTGACCACCATGACCAGGTCTGTAGGTGTCGGTTTTCTGCTTGTAATTAAAACGGCAACAGCCTTAAACATGCATATCAAGTTCATTCCTACTAGACTTTGACTGTCACACTAAAAGCCAGCTGAAGTTATAGTAAACAAATATGCTTAGACCCAATGAACAGCTGGATATAAGTGGGTTTTAGGGGGATTCCAGAGGATTTGTCTGATGCATAGTCGCCACTCAGGATCAGCTCATCTGGTTTCAAGATGCCAGAATAATTCACACCGGATTCACTTTCAGACCAGTCAGAATCATCGGAACGAAGATTTGTTTTGTTTGCTTGTTTTAGCATTGACAGAAACATCCGTATAGTCATTATGTGTATTGTTTCTCTTTTGAGCCACACCCAATGTAGAAGACATGCACACACAAATTCACACCGATCTGCTTATTAAGAAGAAATAACTGACAAGTGCACAACTGTTTTGGTCCTTGCTGCTAAACAGCGGACAAGTCACACATCTGTTTGTTGCAGGTATGCTGACCATCACTGACTTCATCAACATCCTCCATCGCTACTACAAGTCTCCTCTGGTGAGCTGTGATTTTGGATCAAACTGTCTCTTTTGTATTCCGAACAAGGCTGATGATGACCATCATCATCATCATCACTGCTGGATCTGAGATGTTTTTTTGTCAGCAGGTTCAGATCTATGAGCTGGAAGAACACAAGATAGAGACATGGAGAGGTCTGTATCGTACATCCACAAATATATACTGCAGTGTTATTTAATTATTACCTTCAGTTCCTTCATATTAGGTTATGTTTGGTGTATAGGATTATATGGTTCCCTGTATGACGCGCTCTCTTTTGCAGAGATCTACCTACAGTATTCGATTAACAAGCTGATCAGCATCACCCCTGACTCCAGGTGAAAACAGCCCTCCAGACCTTATCCTGTATTATGTATTATCTTATGATCCATTTTGGATTAAACTATCGTAAGTACCATGTTACAGTCCCGTTCACAACTTTTTTTCATCTGCTCAGTCTGTTTGATGCCATCTACTCCCTGTTGAAGTATAAGATCCACCGGCTCCCAGTCATCGACCCAGCGTCAGGGAACGTCCTCCACATCCTCACTCACAAACGCATCCTCAAGTTCCTCCACATCTTTGTAAGCAAGTGTGCACATATAACGAGCTTTTCCATCGTCAGAGCTGCCTAATGTACGATACAGCACTTTGTGACTTGCTTTCAGAAAATCTTTCCACACATTTTTCGTCAGATCTTCACATTTTTCCTTCTCCCTCAGGGATCCATGATTCCTAAACCCAGGTTTCTGCAAAAGCGGATCAGCGAAGTGGGGATCGGCACCTTCAGGCAGATCGCGACGGTGCAGGAATCGGCCTCTGTCTATGACGCTCTGTCCATTTTTGTCGAGAGAAGAGTGTCGGCTTTGCCTGTGGTCAATGAGCAAGGTAGTTTCAGTAATGGTTACCTAAAACTTATTACATTACTACATTCCAAACCTAATGCAATTCACTTCCAGGTCAACAGTTGATAACTTATTGTGTGTGATCTGGTGTTGAAATTTGATCATCAGTCACCAGCCGCTCGCTAACCAGAATACCATTTGATTTCCATTTAGAGGTTTGTGTTTTTTTTAATACCCAGCATTTTACAGCACACACATTGACATCTGTCTATATATTTTCTGTCTGTGCCATCTCTGGTCTATATGTCTCTCTGTAGGTAAAGTGGTGGCTCTGTATTCCAGGTTTGATGTCATTGTAAGTAACTTTTGCACAGCTTTAGGACTTAAATTCTAAAATCAGAATCTGGTGTATAATAATGTTTTCTTGTTCATTAAGTTTTTTTTTTGTTTGTTTTTTGTTTTTTTAAGAATCTGGCAGCTCAGAAAAACTACAACAACCTAAACATGACAATGCAGGAGGCCGTTGCCTCCAGATCCTGCTGCATGGAAGGCGTCCTCAAGTGTTATCCCTATGAAACACTGGAGACGATCATTGACCGCATTGCAAAGGCAGAGGTAATCCACTGCTCTCTCAGGACGATTTAATGCATCTCTCGTTTTAAGCATGGAAGTATTTCTTCAACCTCTGCATCGGAAACTATTTGCACCTCTGTTCTTTGGTAAATCCAGTTTTTTGTTTGCGTTCCGGCAGGTGCATCGTTTGGTGTTGGTTGACAGCAGCGATGTAGTGAGAGGGATTGTTTCTCTGTCTGACCTCCTTCAAGCCCTGGTCCTCTCTCCTGCAGGTATTGACGCACTGTACTCCTAACTCCAACCCTTCCACCCGCCCATCACTCTCTCTCTCTCAGTCCCTTGGTTTTCTGTCTGCCCACCTATCTGCCTTTAAATCCTGGAACGTCTCCTGCTCCTCCTGGTGACCTATGCTTCTCCCGTGAACGCAAATGTTCACCTCCTGCCAAGTACTTATTCATCCAGCTTTTCATCATTCTCAAGACAAGAAGGTTCTTTTCTTCTTCTTCTGTGAAATTTCCTGGTATAAAAGTTCAACCTCTTCCTTTCTGAAATACAGAGAAGCCCGTCTGAACAGCTCCAAGTGCAACCTCTTTGAAATCAGACCCAATGAGCAACTAACAGTGTCTTCTGACATCATCTGCTCCTTTACATCATTAACCAAAGTACCTCATCAGAGACCCAATTTGGAACCATCCACTCTACCAGCATCCTTACATCTCCTTCAAAATTTTCCTCTGAACCATCAGAAACCTCCTGCAAAATCAGAAAATACATAAAGAAAAGCCTTTGTTTCTTAAAAATCAAACTGAAGATTTCTTCCACAACTGATAATCTCTGGATCGTCCCCTAAAATGTTGTGCTTGTGCCATCTAATTGATCATCTTCAACTGCGACTTCGTCTGTTGTCTGTCTGTTATTGTACCGTCCATCCCACCAAACGGAGCCAAGAACATCTTCTGATTCTGTATCTGAACTTCCCACCGATAAGCCGTTCACCTCATCCCCTATGTCGTGAAAGGTCCAGCACCAGACCTTCACGCTTTCTCCAAAAATCAGCGCTTTCATCAGGTGGTCTGCATCTTCACGCTGCAGCTCCTCCACTAAGTCCACCATGCCACCAGTGCTGCTTATCCAACACACACAACCCAGGTAGGAAACTGACAGCACGCTGCTGGTGGTTGCTTGTGTCAGCTTGCAGCTTCACTTTTCCTTAAAGCCACGACAGCTGCCTGGGGTGGTTTCACAGTTAGTTTCTCCAAAATTCATTTCATCAAAACAGAGCTGCGACAATTAAGCAGTTTGTGTGATGAGAATAGAAGTGATTTCGTTTAGTTTGTTTATATGTTGAAAAATGTTGCTTTGGAAAAAAAAAACTACTAACATGTCGAGTGTATCAACATGTCTTTGTGTCAGTCCTCTGATATGATGTGAAAGTTGAGTTTCAGCCTTGATGAAATAGTCTACAACATTTGACTGTGCACTTCAGTGTCGTAAAAGAGAAAAGTTGGCATCAGGATTTGCTCCGTTCCTGACTTTTTTTCTCATTTCATCTTTTCCAGATATTCACTGTGTGAAGGATTGTCCATTCAAGCCCGGAGAAAACACGGTTAGAGACTGAACATGTAAAATGAGATTATGAGGTGGCAGACTGTGGTAAGCTCTGTGTTCCCCAGTGATGCTGTTCAGTGGTCACCGATGAACAATTATCACACTGTCAACAAAATGGCAGCAAACAAGTTATGACTTTTACTAAAAAAAAATCCACTTTTAAGGATATTTTGCAATCTGTGAACAATTTAATGTACTTAATTTATGGTCTTAGAATGAAGACAAATCTATCAGAAAATGATAGAAAATGATAGAAAATGCTGAACTGCGTTATTTTAGATGACATTTTTCTGAATGCACTTATGCTCCAGTCACTTTGAAAACAAATAAAAGTTTTGCTCTTTATAGTTCATCTATGGTATCTGCAACATGTGTCCTCTTTTTGTTTGGCTGTGAGGTGACTTCATTTTGATGTAAACGGAATGTGAGGTAAATGCAATATGTTAATTACAATAATATCCTGCTAATATTCAGTGGTAATATGTTGCTTAAAGTGTCTCTGTCTTCTGATTGGACGGTGGCCCTGGTGACAGGTGAGTGTGTCTGTGATCTCTTTGACTGACAGGGTGTGTGTGTGTGTGTGTGTTGTGGCTGACTACTCTGTTTACCAGGGGTGGATTTGTTAACTCTGCCAGTTTGGTACATCCTGGTCTAGTCTCCATCTACACACATACACACACATACATACACATGTATGTTTTAGGTAAACAGATCTGCATCTGCTCGTTCTTAAATGTTGCTCTGAAGATGATCATAACACTGTAGATCTGGGTCTAGTTTCCAATAACTGTTTACTGCAGCAACAATCACCAGATGTTGGTGTAATCGTTTCTGTCACTTAGGATAAAATATGGAGGTAAACGCTAAAGTTGAACTCTTCAGCAGGTAATCGAGGAGAAATGGACGAGGACGTGACCGTCCACCAGTCACATGCTCCCTCTGCTTTACAGCTAGTTCCCCTGAACAAACAGTTTGTCCAGCCGAGTCACCAATCAGCAGCAGCAGGTCAGCGCAATTTGTCTTTGCATCTGACTCTGACTCCGTCTGAGACGACACAGGCAGACGGTCTGCAGCTGTGCACGTCCTACTACTGCTACTGGAACTAATGACTGACGCTGACCTCTGACTGCAGTCATGGATCCCAGGCTAAGGTAGGACACACCTGCTCTGTCCAATGCTTACAGTGCTGATGTGTTGTTAATTTACTGTGGTTTAAAAAAAAAACGAACAATCCAACATCATCATTAAATATATTTTTATAAATGATTGGAAATAGTCCCAGATGAATTCTCTGCTGTTTGAGCAATGTTTGCTAGAAACTACAACATTCTGCTTTTAGTATCATAAGACGTTTTTTTTAATTTTATTTCATTGATTGTGACTCATTTTGAAAGAGTTGTATTCTCAGCAGTAAACAATAGGATTGGGTCTGAAAACGAATAAGTTCTACTGTGTATTAATATTGACCCATAGACAATATAATAACACTGGGATGGATATAAACAGCAGCTCATTTCCTCATCATCATCAGTGAACAACATTGTGACAGTGAAGGCAGCGTTAGAAACAACTTTCAGAGACACGCGAAATGACATTAAATAAAGTGAGGGAGGCAGGTCCCTTCCCCTAAACCGCAAACTAAACCAACAGAGGAGATTCCGAACCACCTTGGTAAACACTGGGATATTTAACATTGGTTGATGTGAGTCAGTTTATTTGGGCACAAGCAAACAGGTGAGGAGGACGGAGGATGTAGTCTGTGGTCTTCTTCAGGTTTGGTCTGGTGTCGTATGAGCAGGGAGATGAAAAGGTAAATCGGCCTGAAACACTCGGTGGCCAGAGACGCAGCTGATTGTGATTTATCGAGGTGGACGTTAGATTTGTGTTGCACAGTGAAGGTCCATAACTTTCCTGTAGAGAAGATAGAGAAAAGCTCTCCAGACTTCGGCAGCAGAATGGATGCTTCTGACAGTCCTTCAGCAAAGCACCGGTGAGCAGCTCTGGTTTTAATCAAAGACTTTTCATTTGACTTTTTAGGCTTAAGATTTCCTCTGTGTGTTTACAGTATGCTGGTGGCACACATTTTATATATAATGCCTTGTATTTTTTGCTTTGTAGTGTTAGTGATGTACGGAATTTGGGATCATAAACACACTGTCTGTCTGTCTGCCTGTCTGCCTGTATGTCTGTCTCTTCATCTTGCAGAAAGGCAAAGAATATATTTGGTATGAAAGGGAAGAAGAAGAAAGTCGACAAAGACCTTGTCCTGGCAAACAAGGGAGCTCGGGGTAAGGCCTGGAAAACAAACACACGCGCACACACGCGCGCTCACACACGCAGTCGCGCAATCGTGGCTGTGTTTAAAGTGCACGTTACAGTAATTATCTGTCATGTCACTGTGGGTTCGACAAACCCTTGTCAAACAGTCACATGTTAAATACCGAACCGAGAGTTTATTCAGTCATTATGGGTAATTAACTTTTTCAGGGACGACTCACTTGATGTACTTAACCCATGTGATCATAAAGGTGTGGCGTAAAGATGGTTCATTTCTGTCGCCATGGTGATGTCAGACTGAGATAAATCATTATGGACTCGATTTGAGATGGAAAGTTGGAAATTGTTAAAAAAAAAGGTTTAATGCAACCTTAATGATCTATGTCAGGGGTGGGCAATTAATTTTTACAAGGGGCCACATGAGAAACCTGAATTGTGTCAGAGGGCCACACCAAGTAGCTGGGTGGTGTCACCTACATCGCAGCTCTCATCCATACAGTGGCGATTCAAATTCAAATCCTTAAACAAAACAACCTGTGTACCACAGATTAAGCTTTACCTTTAATTTCTGAGAAAGAAATACTTGGCAGTCCACGTGTTGTTGAAAACATGGCATTCGTTACAAATCTTGAGGCTAACCTGACTAGCGTCACTTATCACTGTTCACCTTCACTCACAACACACGCACGCACATACGTCGATACGGAGGTAATACAAACGTAAATGTAAACGCTTTTCAAAGTAAAATTTCAAATTTCAAAATAAAAGCAGCACAGTTGTAAGCATGACACAGATATTTGTTTAATTTATGTTGTAATGTATGATTGGCATCACGCGGGCCGGACAGAGACGTAGAAAGGGCCGGATGTGGCCCGCGGGCCGTAATTTGCTCAGGTCTGATCTATGTGGTCTAAGTCTATGTGTGCGTGTGCAGAAAAAGAGCCAGAGGTGCCTCCTGAAGCGGCTCCGCTGCTGGAAGAAGAAAACCTTGAGGACCAACCAGGACCTCCTGTAATCAGAACCAGAATATTACCAAATAAGAGGTGTGAAATACATTTTCACGTGACGTGTACGTGATGTGTCAGCCCAAATGAGCTTCAGCTTCCCTGAGAAAGACTGACGTGCATTGCTTAAAATAATAATAACAATAAAAATACATTAATGCTCTAATAGAACATTAATAAAATTACAAGTTTGTTTATAAGAAATCTGCAACTCCATTATAATTAATTTGATCTTAAATTGATTGACAGCTACATACAGAAGTGACTTCTCCCATCCATAGTCATCATTTCTTAATGCACATATCTCTGTATCATTCTTTTTGATGATGATGATTTTTTGTAACTTGTACCTTGCAAACCTCCGCAGGTCTAAACTGAACACTCGCATCCTGGACAGTGAAAGGAAACCACAGAGCTTCCAGGTAGAATAACAGAATACAGAGTGAATATGGATGAGTCGAAATCATAAGGGAAAACAAAAACAACAAAATGGCATGCCATTATTCTCATTAAAGAAAAAATGCAAAAGGTCTTACAACAGGATCTGCAACGTCAGTGATGTAAAGAGTCTTTTTAGGCAAAGATCCAGTGAATCCAGTGAAATTGCAGTGCTTTATTTATATGCCGTGTAGATCGCCATCAACATCACAGAGGCCCGTCAGCTAGTGGGCGAAAACATTGACCCCAGTGTGGTGATTGAGATCGGAGACGAGAAGAAACAGACGTCGGTCAAAGAAGGGACCAATGCCCCTTTTTACAATGAGGTCCGAATAAACCCTAACTCTAACTGACCTGAAACTTAACACACAATGTTGCTATATGTGTGTTACTAACTGTCCTCCCCCTCCCCCTCTCCTCTGCCTGTTAGTATTTTGTGTTTGACTTCTTTGCCCACAGAGACATCTTCTTCGACAAAGTCATTAAACTGACGGTGAGTCACGTCAGGGTCGATGTTGTGTTTGCTGAAACTCTGATCTCTGAGTCACTGCGGGTTCTGCCGTGATCCATCTTTGTGCTACTTTCTCTCCCCAGGTGATGCATTCAAAGATGCTGAGGAGTTTCATTGTTGGCTCCTTCAAGCTGGATGTGTGGACGGTCTACAGACAACCAGGTGACCAGCTCGCTCCTGGGATTGGTGTTGCGTTTAGGGTGGTGTGATGCTCACACAGACTTTATTTCTTTGGCTCCCTCAGGTCATCAGTTCATCAATAAATGGGCCATGCTGACCAATCCTAGTGACATAAGCACTGGGGTCAAAGGTTACATCAAGTGTGACATCAGCGTCACGGCAAAAGGAGACGCGGTGAAGCCAGGCCCCAAAGCGAGTGATGCTGATGAGCAGATAGACAAGTATGATACCTTTTATTTGACTAGTCGTGTTTTGCATTATGCCTTTATGAGCATACGCTTCAATAACAGCAATAAGCTATAACAATGTTATTACAAAACTCCTCCAACCGGTTGTTTAGATGCTTCATGATCAGAAAGGCGAGAGATAACATAGTTTGCTGTGTTGTTGTTGTGATGTCCATCTCCACAGGAACCTGCTGGTGCCAGAGGGTTGTCCCTCTGAACGGCCCTGGGCCCGTTTCTGCGTGAAGGTGTATCGGGCCGAAGGCCTTCCCCGCAACAACTCTGGCATCATGGCCAACGTCACCAAGGCCTTCATAGGCGACAACACGGCGCTCGTCGATCCATATGTCGTGGTCAGCTTCTTCAAACAAGTGGTGGGTTGAATATCGTCTCCTGCATGATGACTGATGAAACTTATATAAACATGTCCTAAAAAAACCTCTCCACTTATCCTCATCCCACAACTCAGGGTCGCACATCCACGCAGAAGTCCACAGCCGACCCCGTGTGGAATGAACAGATCATCTTCATAGAGATGTTTCCTCCTCTGTGTCAGAGACTGAAGATCCAGGTGTGAACATGAACATGTGGGAGAGGCCAGGCTCACGTTCTGCTCATTTCTTTCCACACGAATATTATATGTCGCTGTTTCATAATAAATAAAATAAAATGTACTGTTATTCCTCCTCTTTCCTCATAGGTCTGGGATGCAGGCAGCATGACTGATGTTGCCATAGCAACGCATTATTTTGACTTGAAGCGCATATCCAACGAACAGGATGGAGACAGAGGTACAGAGAGATGATTTATCACAGCAGATAAATGCACTGAAGGATAAACAGATGGCTATAGAGCAGAAGGAGTAACATGGCGGTGAGACATTATTTTTCATGTTCTTTCCCTCGCTCTCTTTTTCACGCAGGGTTTTTGCCAACTTTTGGTCCTGCCTGGATCAACCTGTATGGATCTACCCGAAACGCATCGCTGGGTGATGACACAGTAGAACTGAACGAGGGCATCGGCGAGGGCGTGTCATACAGGTGTAACACAGAAAGACAATGATTATTTAAAAAAAAAAAAACACACATCTATGATGACATAAGCCCTCAGACTCATTTTAACAAGTGTCCTCATCTTTTCCCGGGGTCAGGGGGAGGGTCTATATGGAGCTGGCAGTGGAGATCCTGTCAGGTGGGATGGGTTCAGAGTCCAAACTGAGCCAGATGATGAAGGCTGTGAAGGACACCAAGCCAGGAAAAGCTGTAGGGAAGGATGGTAAGACTGCTACAGGAGGAGCAGCAGGAGGAGCAGCTGGAGCACCGGCTGAGGAGGACAAAGGCAAAGCCGTGGCAGCTGAAGTCCTGCCTGTCGAATCTCCTCCTGTGGTGAGAGGAGAGTTTTTAATACTCTCCCCAAAACACACACACACACACACACACAGTGTCACGATTCAATAATACTCAGATACTGAGTAATACTCAGTCACCACACTGATGATGACCTGTCTGTCTCCAGCCGAATCCCAACGAGGAGAACTTCATATTGTTTGGTACCTTGTTTGAAGCCGCCGTGATTGACAGGAAGCTCGGAGACAAGCCAATCAGCTTCGAGTTCTCCCTCGGTCAGTTCCCACTCTCGCGTTCATTCTCACAGACTCTGACATTCTGACAGCCAGTGATTTGTTTTCTGTCCTGCTGGTTTTTATTGTGGCTGGTAAAAAAAAATAAGCCCTCCTCTGGTTTTGGTTCTACCCTCAGGTAACTATGGTAACACCTTAGAGTCCACAGGGCAGCAACTCCCCACCATCAGTCCTTCAGTTTCCCGAAGGAGGCGAGCGCTGGAAGTCTCCGACAGCGGTGACATCTCAGGCTCCTCCCCTCTCAGCTCCTCGTCGTCCTCCCCCCTCCTGCCCAGAGAACCTCAGGAACCCTTCTCGCCCCCAAAGTCTGCCACGCCCCCGGAAAGACCGCTCATCGTCGAGGGAAACAGGTGTGTTTTCCAGCTTCCGGTATAAAACAATGCTATAAGCAATGGACCTCCCGGTCAGTTGTGTGTGTATTGTTTGTGTGCGTTTGTGTGTTTATACACATTTAGGCACTACACGTATCTACCACTGGAGAAGCAGAAGCCGTGTATCAATGTGCTTAGTCACTGGGAGGACAGAATCTACAGACTGTACAACTCAAACATCCTGGAGAATGTAGCTGTTCTGTTTGTATGTATACACACACACACACACATACACACAATCACAATCACAGTCAATCTCATGACATGTTATTTTCACTATTTCAATGTGCGCTACTGCTCCACTATGGAAGTTTTTTTTTAAAAATCTACTGGTTGGCTGGAGTTGTTGCTCAAATAAACATTTAATGCTGATACTGACGAATCTACACAATCTTGTTTGATTGTGTAAAGAAAACCATTTGTGAAAAGGAAATCTTTCTGTTCCCTCCAGGAAGAGGGCGTGGTCCGTGTTGAAGAGCTACACAAGAAGTCTGATCCCAAGGCCATGGATAAGCTCCAAACTGTCCTCAAGGAATTCTGTATGGATGCCAGGTATTCACACAATCTGATCCAAGCACGGACTAACAAAAGCCTGCTGTACGTCGTTTGTGTGTCTGTGTGTGGTGACAGTGTGCGTTTTCTGCAGGAACTTCGTATCAGCAGCAGAGGCCAAGTTGAAGGCGGAGCATAAGTCCAACTACCTGACGCAGCTGGACAAGAAGCGCCTGACAATGTGTACACAGGAGCTGGTGGGAAAATCTGAAACACACACACATATCTTATAGGAAGCATACACACCCAAGATGTTTGGGTATCATACTTGTGTGTGTGTGTGTGTGTGTTGCAGGAGGGTATGATAGGAGAGGCCCAGTCCTTGGTAGACAGGAAGAGGAAAACTCGTGGTGTGAAAGAAATGCTGCAGGACACGACCAAACTCACGCAGAGAGTTCGCTTTCTCGTCGAGGAGGTACAGGACTCACTCCTCCAGTCAGTTTCTATGCATGTCCCGATCTTTATGTAACGTTAACATTTCCTAACACGCACGCCCGCACAACCTGCAGCCCCAGCACACGCTGCCAGATGTGTTTGTGTGGTTGCTGAGCAATAACAAGCGTGTTGCGTACGCTCGGGTCAGCGCCAGAGACCTGCTGTTCTCCAGCAGCCAGGAGGCCCGGGGAGTTCACTGTGGCAAGATAATAACACTGTTCCTGAAGGTAAACACAAACACAGCTAACACAGCTGAGGTATTTGTACACAGGAAGCCTGCAGGACAACGACAATTAAATATGTGTGTGGGGTTTTTTTTTGTTTTGTTTTGTTTTTTTCCTCAAAGCCTCCTGGGAATCGCGTTGCAGATTTCTCAATCCAGGCAAAGCTGGACGTGTATCTGTGGCTGGGAAACTCTTTCGAGTCCTGTCACATGCTGGATGATCTGCCCCCGGGATTCAGTCCAGGCACAGGGGGCGCAGATGCAAACAACCCCCCAACACACCTGCTTTGCAAAGGTGGGAGAAAGCCCCGGTCTGTAGTACCACACTTGTTTTGTGTTGAGAGAAGGTGCATGAGTTTTACACAGTGTGTTTCTTGTGTGTCGGTCTCCAGAGCAGCACCGGTTCCAGCTGAGATGCCACATGTATCAGGCTCGCGGCCTGATCGCCGCCGACGCCTCCGGCCTCTCTGATCCTTTTGCCCGCGTCACCCTTCTGTCACACAGCCAAACCACAAACGTAAGTGTGTTTGTACAGTTCAGCATATATGCTAACAAATTCAATTAGTGTAACAGCTGCACCGACTCGCCATCGTTATTGTTGACACTGACCATTAGTGGTGGAGCTTCTCTCAGTGACACTGAGTGATGTGACGTAAACTTAACGTAGCTATGAGTCAGTACTGCACATGAATGGAAAAGCATTCCCCTACCATTGTGTAAATTTGTTTGTTGTGTGTCTTCTCATTGTGTGTGTGTGTGTGTGTTTATGCTGGTGTCAGATTATCAGTCAGACTCTCAGCCCCACGTGGAATCAGTGTTTGCTGATGAGCCAGCTGCGGCTGAGTGGAGATCTGCAGTACATCCAGGAGGAGCCACCACGCATCATCATCGAGGTTTACGACGACGATGCACTGGTATTTCTACGTTGACAAATAGATCGAGATGTTATTAATTCATGCTGTAATGGCTGTTTCGGATATTCTGCACTGGACTAATGATTATATCTCTGTCATCCCACCCGTCTCTTGCCATTTGCAGGGCAAGGCAGAGTATCTGGGAGCCACAGTAGCAGTGCCTGAACTTAAACTGGCCTCCGACCCCTACACTCCTCCAACCCTGCAATACAGCCCGCTGCACTGTGGCAGCCAGTCGGGAGGAGACATGCTGGCTGCATTCGAACTGCTGCAGGTATTCACTTTCCATCATGACAGGATGAAAGAGTGACGAATGAGGGACTGATAATTAAAAAGCATCATGGTTGAATGCAGCTCCCAGAGTCTCAGCAGAGGAAACTGCCGCCGCTGGAAGAAGATGAGGGAGGCATCTACAGAGTTCCTGCCAACATCAGACCTGTTCTCAGCACGTACAGGCTCGAGGTTCGGCTGCCTGCATGTGTGTTTGAGGTCTTGAGTAATTGAGAAGACCAGCACATACACAGTATGTACTTATTTTCTTGTCTTGATATATTTCAGGTTTTGTTCTGGGGTCTGAGGGAGCTGAAAAAGGTTCAGCTTCTGTCTGTTGATCGTCCACAGGTAAACATGTGACATTAAAAAGCTCTGCTGTTCTGGCGGGACTTCTGTTTTCGTGTGTTCAGGCAAAACTTCATGCTTCTGGAGAGTCTGTGTCACAGCTCCTTTGTATATTTGTATATTTTTTCTCTCTGTGTAGGTCTTCATAGAATGTGCAGGTAAAACTTTGCGTTCCTCCGTCATTCAGAAGTACAAGTCCAACCCAAACTTCACCACGCTGGTTGATATCATAGAGCTGGTAAGAAAACACAGTGAATATAGCCAGAATACTGAGGTGCTTATACAAACTGACAATAGTATACATCACTGAAGTGTCCATGTTCTTTTGTCCAAAGCATCGTCAACCTAAAAACCCAACTTTACTTGATTTCCTGGTAGGAGTTGCCAGAGAAGGAACACCTCCACCCTCCTCTCAGTATCACTGTTGTTGACTGGCGGGCCTTCGGTCGCAGCACGCTGGTTGGAAACCACATCATCAACAACCTCAAGGCCTTTAAATACATTCCACCTCCGGCCCCACCTGCTCCCGTACAGATTGACAAACCACCTGGGGAAACACATGCTCCTGGACCGTCACAGACGCCAGGGCCACAAAGCACTGAGGGTAATCACACTGTCAACAAGCTCGTGTTTGGATACAGCCAATCAAATGCTGCATAAAGCATTCACCTCAGCATATCTTATAGTTGTAGCAGACATCAGCTGCTACGCAACAAAACCACATTGTGCTCTGTTGTCGCCTGTCGTCCATCAGTGGTGTCACAGTTTGCCGGGGAAACCAGTTCCACTGTCGCTCTGACAAATCAAGATTGCCTTCTCACCGTGGAGGAGGAGCCTCAGCCTCCAGCCCCGCCCACCCCCAAAAAGGTCCAGAAGAAGAAAAAGGTGAAAGTCACTGCATGTGCACGTTGGGCGTGTGTAACTGCCATTGTGGATGTCGCTCATAACGCTGCCTTTGAATCCAGGAAAGCAGCGCGAAAAGCAGCGCGAAATGCAGCGCGAAAAGCAGCGCGAAAAGCACGCGAGGTCGCTCCACCAAGAGGAGGCAGCGGACCATCGCTGACGAGTCAGCAGAGAACGTCATCGACTGGTGGTCCAAATACTACGCATCAGTAGAGAAAGAGGTAGCTCTGGTTGTTGAGTCTTTTTTCGTTTCTTTGTTTTTCAAAATTAAAAAAATGCGATCATCTGTTTACCTGTGTGCATGTATGTGTGTGTTGTTTCAGGAAAAACAGGAAGATCCCATTTTCCCCCACGGCAATGAAAAAGGTAAGAATTCCTCTGGTGTGAGATCACATCCTCCTCCTGGCGCTGATGTCATCAGCCCAGATGTGAGCTGCTTAGTTAAGTAGAGCTGGTGGGACCTGCCACTTTGCGCTTTACTGACACACACGTTGTTGTGTATTGCAGCTCAGCCGTACCACAGCCTGCTCAGCGATGGAATAGACTCACTGGGTAAGAACATGTAGAGATATCATGAGCTTCTGGAAGTCTTCTCCTCGTCCTGACTGAAGACCCTTCAGATAGATATAGACTGACTGGATGTTTGGTTCTGTCACTTCATAACCTGAACCTGAAGCCATATTAACTATTAAACTGCAACTTTAACCAGTGGACAGAGTTGTGGTGGCGTTTCCACTTTTTGACAACGTGTCTTGCTTGCTCCATCAGTCAGCTCCCACTCGGACGGTGGAGACAAGAAGAAGAAGAAAGGAAAAGGAGCCGTCACGATCAACATGGGTGTGCCTACTAAATTGGCCACGCTTAAGGTACTCGGTTCACAAACGAGTGAAAACTCTGATTTCGTTGTCTGATTTCCCGATCTGTGTCGCCTTCTGTTCCCTGCAGCTGTACAACAAGGAACTGGAGGCGGAGTTTGGGCCATTTGATGACTGGGTGAAAACGTACGAGCTGTTCCGAGGTAAAGCCAATGAGGACGATGGGGCAACCGAGGAGAGGTTTGTTGGCAAGTTTAAGGTGAGACCGTTAGGTTAATGTCCTCTGTGGATGATGCTGCGTAATGAAAACCACTGACGGCATCTGCCACTGTTTGATCCACATTGTGCTTCTCTGCAGGGGAAGTTCTGCCTGTATAAACTTTCTGAAAACACGTCAGGAGGTGCAGACGCAGGACAGTTCCGAGTCAGCAGAGGAATCCCTCGCAATGGCCCGACTCAAGTCCTTGTACGGGTTTACATCGTCTCTGTGAGTCCTGCTGCGCTCTGGTAGTCCTACTGGTGACGTTCCTTAAGGTCTGTTTGTTCTGTCAGTGTGAGAGATCTTCTGTCCTCTGTCCTCTCGCCACAGGCTCATAACCTGCACCCAGCTGATCCAGACGGAAAGGCGGACCCATACATTGTTGTTCGCCTCGGCAAAAACGAAATCAAGGACAGAGACAACTACATTCCTAAACAGCTGAACCCCGTGTTTGGGAGGTAAATCACGACACCGTGCTGAAAACAGCTGAGCCCCACATTTCTGACCCATCATTTCTTCAAGCTGGTTTTCTGCTCCCTCCAGATCTTTTGAGATGCACGCGACGTTTCCTCAGGACTCTCTGCTATCGGTGGTGATTTACGACTTTGACCTGGTGGGAGGCGACGACCTGATCGGCGAGACTCGCATTGACCTGGAGAACAGATTCTACAGCCGACACAGAGCCACGTGTGGACTCCCAACTGAGTACAGCATGTACGTGTGGGCGTTTGCCTTCCCTCTGCTGGATTTTAAGATTTGTTTAATTGGAGAGGTTTTTTCTGATTTTTATTTATTTATTTTATTTTCCTCCCGACTGTTTGTCTGTCAGTGACGGATATAACGCCTGGAGAGACTGCCTGAAGCCGTCAGAGCTGCTGTCGAAGCTGTGCAGAGAAAATGGGCTGGATGGTCCTCATTTCAGACCGGGACGCATCACTGTGGGCGGCAAAGTCTTCGCTGGCAAAACAGTCTTCATGCATGAAGGTACACTGGACGGACACTGTTCTTCATATGGGACATAAGTTGTCTGCATCTGCAGTGATAGCAGTCTAGGCCACTCCACCTTTTCTTTATTTGGTTTTGGCTTTGTATTTATATGAGACCATGGGGAAACTGATTGTTTATCATCATTCATGATAATGTTTTATACTCGTGTCCCAGACGAGGCGGTGGAGTCCTATGAGCACTTGTCTCTGAAGATCCTGCACCGCTGGGGGGAGATTCCAGCTGTGGGTTGCAAGCTGGTACCAGAACACATTGAGACCAGAACCCTGTTCAACAAGGCCCGACCTGGCATGGACCAGGTAACAGTTTGTCCACCAGCAACAGTATGATTTCCAGCCAAAATCATCCTGAATGACAGCACGTGTGTGTGTGTGTGTGTGTGTCTGTAGGGTCAGGTACAGATGTGGGTCGACATGTTCCCATTAGACTTGCCTCATCCTGGTCCCTCAGTGGTCATCTCACCTCGAAAACCAAAAGGGTGAGAGCCGTTTCAATAGAATAACAGAAGTCTTACGTATTATATTTTTATTTTTTAAAGATAATTAACGCATTTAAACGTTTGCGTTCAGGTATGAGCTGCGAATCATCATCTGGAACACAGAGGATGTGATTCTGGAGGATACCAACTTCCTGACGGGTCAACAGTCCAGTGATATTTACGTCAAGGGGTAAAAACAAGCCGTTAGATCAAGCGATGGAATTTTTAAAAACTTTTTTTTTGTTTTTTGCTTAATAGAATAAGAAGCCATGTTTTCTCATATTACCTCAAAAAAACAAAGTACTCTGAAACATAAACATGAAAAAATCAACTTTCTCCGTCTTCTCTGCAGCTGGTTGAAAGGTTTAGAGGACGACCGACAGGAGACAGACGTCCACCACAACTCGCTGACTGGAGAAGGAAACTTCAACTGGCGCTTTGTCTTCCCGTTCAGCTACCTGCCTGCTGAGAAGGTACAGGACGGTAAAAACCCAGGTACACGTACATCACTACATGCATCCTGTAGATAAAGAAATGTAACTATTGTCACGTGTCTCTGTCTCACAGGTCGTAGTGGTGCAGAAGAGAGAGAGTATTTTCTCTTTGGACAAAACGGAGCAGAAGATTCCTGCCATCCTTCTCCTGCAGGTCTGGGACTTTGAGACACTCTCCTCCGACGACTTCCTGGGTGTGTTTTTATGTTTTAAGACCAGTTTACACGTCTGCCTGACAAATCACTGTGACGCAAACAACTGTCACTGGTTCCCTTTAGGGCCCAGCATACAAAAAAGTTTGAACCCGACTTTTCTGTATATCTGATTGTGTGTGTGCGTGTGTGTGTGCGTGCACAGGCACTGTGGAGTTAAACCTCCACGGTTTCCCACGAGGGGCCAAGACGGCCAAGTCGTGTAAGGCTGACATGTTGGAGTGTGCAGAGAGAATCTCCATCTTCCAGCAGAAGAGATCAAGAGGCTGGTGGCCCTTCATCAAATCTGGAGAGCTTACGGTACTTACACACACACACACACACACGTGCACACAGTGTATAAGTCGGGTCATCCAGGGACAGATTTCCCTGACAGGAACGCTGTGCGCTCTGAATCCATCAGGGTAAAGTGGAGGCGGAGTTTCATCTCGTGACGGCTGAGGAAGCAGAGAAAAACCCTGTCGGCCGTGCTCGGAAGGAGCCAGAGCCGCTTCCGAAACCAAAGTAAGACGATTCAAATGAAAACATGGCTGTTTTAGTGAGACTGTTATCTGCTAAACACAGGTAACAGTGAACAGGTCAACTTCAGCTGTTTGAAACTGTAATGAAACAACTTGACTATTTCTCTCTCTGGCCACCACCTTCCTCACTCCAGTCGCCCAGACACGTCCTTTTCCTGGTTTGTTAATCCCTTTAAGTGTTTCTTCCACCTCGTGTGGCGAAACTACAAGAAATACATCATTGCCGCCCTGGTCCTGCTCATCACTGCGCTGTTCCTCGCCCTGCTCTTCTACACACTGCCAGGAGCCATCACTCAGAAGATAGTCAATGGATAAGTCAGGGGGTAACACAAACACACACACACAACGCGACATTGTAATCATACCGTGTTCTTTAATATCTGTTAAGCACTGATTGCTTTGAGATGATGAAAATATTGTGTATCACTGAAAAGATTTGTCAGGAGACATTAGAATCTGATCTAATCTCAATAAGTAAGAGTTTAACACAATCCTTTTTTTTTTCTTTTCACCTGACATTATTTTTTTCTGATAAATGACAATAATCTCTCTCTGGTCAGCAGCCTTGATAAACAGCTCTGCACTTCAGTCTCTGTCTATGATGGTGCACAACTTCACAACAACATGCACTTTGAAGAACCCAGGGATAAATGTTGTGTCACTACATTTCAAACAAAATTACTATTATAAAATACATTAACAGGTTTATGACATTTAGCAGTTATACAATTATTATTAAACCTTTTTAACACAAAGACACTTAAATACAATACAGTTTAAATTCAAAGTCCTGAAATGAAATAATTTATGTTTCCTGGTTTCCTGTGTTTTTTTCTTTCATATTTGACATTTTACGTTTGAGTTTCCACTGACTGTTTTGTGCTATTAATGCTGGATGTCATGTGCAACTGTGTGCAACATATAAGGTGCTCTGTTATTTTTTTTGTGTCTGCATGTACAGTATACATTTACATGACCTTATAACGATCAGTCAAAGAAATAGCTTGAAACACAGTAACCTATACCCAGTAAATGATGTGAACTACATTTCAATGTGCAGACTCTACTTTGATTTAGTTTTAAACTGAAGTTCAGTGAAGGAGGAGCAAATCTGCAACATCAGATAAAGTGTTTGATTAACTAATCTTACTTAGTTACATTTGTAAAATGCAGGAAAACCAATGCTACTGTGGAGGTTTGATTCTGTTTTGGTCAAAAATAACTAAAGTTTTTTTATTTACAACAGTTCAAGGCTACAGGTCTCTCATCTACCAGTAAAGGCACTTTTTACTCATTCACGTTATCCTGCTTTGTTACTTTCTCTTCTTAGATCCAGATGTAACTGTAAACTATTAGCTTAAGAAGAAAATAGATATTTTACAAAGCAGGATTTCGTCCACAGCAGAGGTCATGTGGAAAATTAGCTTAAGCTCAGACACTCTTTGGTTATCAAAGATGCATACTGACATTTTTTTCTATAAATATATCCTTTAAATGTAACATGTGCAGAGTCACAGGTCTGATTTCAGATGTCTCACTGTAGGATATCTGAGTCTGCCAGAGAGAAACTCTGATGTGATAGGGTGACCTGCGGGTAGGACGAGGATGAGGTTGACGTCACAGTGTGCTGATGTGCGGCCGTGCAGGCGCCTCTCGGGAGCAGAGAAGGGGAGGAGGTGGAGCTTATGAGGGCGAGTGAGGCAGAGATACTGTTTGCTGCAGACACATTGTTATTGAGGAAGCTGCTGGACTGAGGCCATCTCTGCTGACAGGTGGAGGTGGAAGCTGAAAGACAGGAATTCAGTGGGTTAGGGTTCGTAATACTTAACGAGGCTGACTTCAGCAACAGGTTGTTGCGTTTTGGTAAATGTGACTGGGGACAGTCGAATGAAACTGTCCCCAATGAAAAAAAGTCTAAGGAAAGTAGACTTACCACAGGATGCTCTGCGCTCCTGACGCTGGCTGCTGAGGGGAAAGCCGGTTTGAGAAAGACCTGCAGCGCCGCTCTGAGTCAAAGACAGAGGAGGACAGACATTGTGAGTCTCCACAGGGTGATCAGTGTAAATAATACTCGAATGTAACTGAGATGACTTCCTGTGAGTCTGTAATAGTGAGGTCAGTGGTTAGGAAGCTAGTTAATTATTAACGACTGAGCCACGTAGTGGATACTGCAATTAGGTGACGTATTGACCATGAAGGATCTCATGTTGTCATGGTGGTGACAGTGTAATCAACTCGTGTGAGTCCATCTCTCACACAGTATTAACTGAAATAAATCACTAAACACAAAAATGAACGACAAATGAAGGAAACGGTTTTAGAATAGATCATTTCCACATGTCAAGAACACGAGTCATTGTCTAATAGTAACTCAACATCAAAGTCACTACTGACCTGAGCCTGGTTCAGACAGGCCTGGAGTTTTCTTTTTGCCCTCCATCTGGCCACCCGGACTCTGGTCTTCTCTCGACGCTCTCGCACCTTCAAGTCACATCATCGCCATTTTTACAATTTAATTTAGATCAATGCAAAAGAAAATTCAATGATTATTATTATTAGAACATGTAGAATATTTCTCATAGCGCTGGCCCGAGTACTAGAAGGTTGACCTACCAGATCAGCCAGCAGCGGCTGTGGCAGCGTTTTCTCCAGCTCTCTGCGCCTGTTGAGACTTCGCCGGCGGAGCTCGTTCCTGCGCAGTTTGAATTCTTCATAAAGACTCAGGTCTTTAGTCCAGGGTCGTACTGCCTGGCGAGACGGGATCCCAGACGGCAAGGACACCATTGATGGCTGGGAAGCTGCTGGCTGGAGCATCATGTCTGACAGCACACACAGAAATAAGGAGGGGTAGGTTAAGTGCAGACTCCACACTACGCTAAGATGCTGACTTTTATACCAGTTATCAATACTAATTTCTAGTTAGGGGAAGTAAGTGGTTATCACGCTCAGCTCTTAACCAAAGCATTCAGTGTTAAGTTATATGCTTGACATCTGCCCAGTCATATCTACTCACAGGTGCTTGGTCCCGCTGAGCTGAGCGCTGCAGTGTGGTTTCTCTGGCTCGGTGAAAGCCCCGACCACTCTGTCACTGAACTTTGATTCTATAGGAAGAAAGAAACATTAATTCTCTTATGTATCCTGTACCTGATAATAACACAATGTTTCTGTTTTGAATTTAGTTTGTGTCCTTTTCCTGCTACTCTCTAGCCTCACATCTGACTCCGTTGCATGGCCATGCTGCACCTGACAGTCCAGCAGTAAGGTCGCCATCACCTCCTGCTCCTCCTCTGGCTCCTCCTTGATACAGATCACCACCTCCTCCTCCTCCTCCTGCTGTTGTAACAGAGCCTCCTGCTTCACCTGCATCTCAACAAGGGAAAAACCAGGACTGTGATGAGGCGGTGCAATAATGTCCACTGTATGCTACTTAAACAAATAGGCCAAAAGTCAAACAAGCAAATACCACCCCAGCTCAGTAAGATGTAGTTTGTGCTTTTGTGTGTGTTGTCACCTGAGGAGCTGAGGAGGGCAGTGTGGAGCTGTCAGCCTGGGTTGGATCATTTGGAGACTGCAGCGCAGTCTCTGACTGTTTCCCAGGATCCAGAGTCCGGGCCTGGGCAGGAGGACGAGTCGCATCATTAGCGGCCACACCGTCGACTTTGTTGCTCTCTGTGGGACAGAATGCAACTGCACAAACACAGGTATTTGTTCAGTCCACTTTCTTTCTCTCTGTTTAGACTGTGGCTTAATCACAAATGATGCGGCAGTACCACACTCATGAACATTTCATCATCCCCACCCCTTGACCCCACAGCTCTATACCCGCGCTGCTGTCCAGAGGGTCTGCAGCCGTGTTCACAGGAAGTGACACAGGCAGCAGCAGATCTGACAAATCTGAGCTGGCAACGCCGACGTCTGACTGACAGCACTCTCTGATGGCACACCTGTTTGTGCTGTGGGGAGAGGTGCATTCTGCGAGCACAAACAGGAACGAGTCAGAGTAGATGACGAGGAAAGGGTAAGTGGGATTCATTTTATTGGTCGTTACCTTCATTGCATGTTGTCGGTGCTCCCTCAACGGTTGCAGTCTGAGTCGAGCATGATGGGGTCATCTCAGTGGTAGAGAGGCCTGCACCAGCTCTCTGTGTTTGGGGGTAGGTGGACGGGTGGATGCGGATCATAGTGGAAGCAGACGCTCTCTGCTGCAGCTCCTCCTCCACGCCCTGCCTGTAGTACTTCAGCTTCAGCTCGGTGTAGCGCAGCTTGGCTCGGATATTGTCGTTCTCCTTTTCCTTTAGGGCCTTCTCCCTCTGCAGCGCCGTGATATCCCTCTTCATTAACGCCAGCTGGCCTTTCAGTTCCTCAAATTTGACCCCAACCACTTTGAGCATCTCAGCCAGCACTGTCTCCACCGCTCCATTCACGGCCCGCTCCACCACAGCCCCCATCTGGCCTCGTATCAGTGATACAGCAATGCTGACATCCATGACGAGATAACGTTGAAAAAGAACTCTGACCCTAGAACAGCTGGAGAAGACTCTTCAGTGTATTACCTGTTTGTAGATAAGAAGTAAAGTTACATCACGCACCTCTTGGTCAAATAATCTAGCTTTCTTACATAGTGAGAGTTCTATTATAATATATGAGAGATTCCCCCTAATAAATATCTCAGAACTTGAGGTAATCTGAGTGGGGGGGAGGTTAAATGTACCGGAATCCCAGAATCCCTGTTTATTTATGATCATGACACATTTAGTAGCATAGCATCGCAATTAGCAGCAAAGATCTGTATACATCTGCATATAGGCAATAGCTATGTTGTGTGACAGGAGTATAAATCTAAAGGAACATTCAGTGCATAAATGCGTTTATGGACACATGGAGGGTGATGATAAATAATAATAATATAACTTTGTTACATGAAACATTTCACTTACTGTCCGTCTTGTATGCTGTTGTTAGCTGCTAGCTTCTATCTTGGCTAATATGGGAATACGGCTTGGAGTTAGCTAGCAGGCGTTAACTTGTACTTGAAATAACGGTAACATGTTACATAACATTACACTGACTACAATTTGAAACACGCAGTGGAACCAATAGTAAAATATGTCTCGCGACACATTAAATGTTGGGGGGGGGAAACGTAACGTTAGCATATTAATGCGATACAAACAAACTGTTGATGTGCTTCCGGTGTCAAGACCCAGTGAACACAGCTCGTCAACTAAGAGAAGATGGTCACTCCGTCGTAAAACTAACGTTATTATTAGTGTTTTATTATTATATATGTATTATTAATGTTGTTGTTGTTGTTGTTATTATTGATTATAATAACACACGTGTTTCGTGTACATCATGTTTCCACTGAATTTTGTTTATAATAACAATCCAGAACAAACAAAAAGTAAAAGTTTATTTTTTTAAATGCAGAGTAATTGTGCAGACAAACAAATGGACGTTGACCTTTAGAGACCCAGTTGTTTATTTTGCTGGATGAGCGTTTCGGTCTCTGCGGTGGTCGTTTTAATTGCTCTCACAGGACAATGAACTTAATGACCTGATGACCATGAGTCCTACAGTAATTAGCAGTCCTGCTCCCTGAGGCCCGGCCACCACAGGGAGGCGACACTCATTACAGTTACCACATGTCACCCGGTGCTCCTGAGGGTTACTGTGTCCAAACAAGTTCCCTGTTTAGATCATCCTACTGTAACACACAATGCCACAACGACAACAACACATGACTGATTAGTTCCATTTAGAGTCATTAAGAAAACATCAATATAGTGGCTGATGTGACTGATATGATATATGGTCTCAGGTTGTCACAAGTTTGGAGTGGACTTCATGTCATGGCTGCCAGTGCTGTAATGATGATTTGGAGACTTTGCTGTGAGAATAGAGAAACTTCTTCTTCTCTGACGTCTCCTCGGACTCATCAGCTCGTGGCGTCAGCGTCCTGCGGGTTCACATGCAGCAGCTGCAACAAACTGAAATATGAGTAGATCCACGGTCGCGAGATTCCCTGAGTTTTCTCCAGACCTTCAGCCTCCACTGCGAGACCCCTCCTGAAGGCCAAGTGGCGCCGCAACAGCGCCACCTCTCTGCCGGATGAACACAGCGAGAACGGAAGTTGCGTAACGAGCAAAACGAGCGTTGGTCGTTAAAATAGCATTTAATTAATTGCTGATTTGATTTCAGAAATCTGGTTACAAATGCATTTTGAAAATAGGAAAACTGTTTTTGTATGAAGAAATATTAATCTTATTGAGAAATTACAAATGAATGGTTGTGTAACGTACCTGGCGAGCTGCTCCGCTCGCAGCCTGGCCTCCTCCGCAGCCTGCAGGGCGGCCTCCTCTTCTCTCCACCTGCTCTCCTCCTCTCTGCTCCTCCTGTCCTCCTCCTCTCGCTCCTTCCTGCAGAGATACTCCATCCTCTCGCTCTCATCCAGCTCCTGCAGTTTTTGGTTCTCCTCCTCTCGCCTCCTTTGCTCCTCCAGCTGCAAACGCTCCAGCTCAGCTGGAAGAGATGGATGGATAGATGGACAGATAGATAGATGGATGGATGGATGGATGCATAGATAGATAGATAGATAGATGGATGGATGGATGGATTGATGGATTGATGGATTGATGGATGGATAGATGGATAGATGGATAGATAGATAGATAGATAGATAGATAGATAGATAGATAGATAGATAGATAGATGGATGGATGGATAGATGGACAGATAGATAGATGGATGGATGGATGCATAGATAGATGGATGGATGGATAGATAGATGGATGGATAGATGGACAGATAGATGGATGGATAGATGGACAGATAGATAGATAGATAGATAGATAGATGGATTCTTCTCACCTCTCCTCCTTTGCTCCTTCTCCTCCCTCATCCTTTGGAGTTGCTCCAGCTGCCGTCTCCTCTCCTCCTGCCTCCTCCTCTCTCTCTCTCTCTGGACCTGCTCCTGTCGCACTCGCTCCTGCTCCTCCTCCTCGCGCCTCCTCCTCTCCTCCTCCTCCTCCTGCCTCTTCAGTCTGGGGATGGAGACTGTTTGTCAGTGAAGCAGCAGTGTCATGGTTTGATGCAGATGCAGATGCAGGTGCAGCGGGGTCACAGGTTGACCTTTGCTCCTCGGCTCTCTTCCTCCTCTCAGCCTCCAGCTCGCTCCTCAGTCTCTCCTCCACCTGCACCCTCTCCTGCCGCCTCCTCTCCTCTTCCTCCTGCTGCCTCCTCTTCCTCTCCACCTCCTGCCTCCGTCTCTCCGCCCGCTGGGCCAGACGCAGAGCTGCAGCCTCCTCCTGACTCATCCTGGGTGATGACGCCTTAAACGCACAGCGACACAAACAGAGACTCCACACATGCACTCATGTATCGTTTATGTTGAGTTATGAACGCAGGGTTTGATTCCCACCAACCTCTGGCTTCACAGGGTTCAACATCAGCTGTTCGTCCATCACCATGACAGTGGAGCATGACGACAGGCGGCCAGAGGAGAGCGCGATGGCGCTGGCTGACGCTGCCCCCCCACAGGAGGAGGCGAGAGACCTCCGCGTGTTCCTCACATTGGACTGCGTGGTGGCGGCGTCAGACGACCTGAGAGAGCTCACTGAGCGGAGGCTTCTCTGCTCGTCGCTGCTGGAGAGACGACCCGTCTCTGTGTCCTCGCCTAACTTTCTTCTTGTTTTGTTGCCGTTGTGTGTTTGTGCTGCAGGAGGCGTTTTGTTGGAGTTTGGTGAAGGCTCCTCCATCACCCCCTGGTTGATCTCCTGCTCCTGCTCCTCCTCTGGATCATCACTGGTCTCTGTGAGGAAGGCAAAGCCAAAGGAGATGATGAGATGATGTCACCTGATGTCCGTCTCTTAATAACCCACAGAGCCTGTTTTGATTTGTTTGTTGTCATTTTTTTTTTGCCTGACTGTGACGTCTCACCAACAACTAACTCCTTGTGTGTCATCTTCCCTCTGCTCCTCCTCGTCCTCCTCCCGGCAGACTCTTCCTCCTGCCTCCGTGCTGCTGCTGCTCCTTCTCGCTCTTCTCGCTCTTCTCTCTCCTCGTTCACCCTCTCTTCTTCTCTTGTCTCTCTTCCCTTGAAGACAGTCATTTCAGATTTCAGCTGTTGATACATGTACGGTGTCTGGGTTTCAACTACCTTTCATTAAACATCATAAACAGAAGCTCTGATCAATCACATCTCACCACTGATTGGTCCCGACTCTCTGACGCCTCGTCCTGGATCCCCTCGTCCGATTTATGGCTTCTGATTGGTTGAGAGCTGCCTTCTGCTTCCTGTCTTTGCCGTCCTCCTTTGTTTGTCTTCTCTCCCTCTGACTCAGCTCCTCCAGCAGTTTTCTTATCCCTTTTCCCTGCTGCTCCCTCGGCTTCCCGCTTCTTCACGCTCTTCCTCTTTCTGTTCACTGTTTCCTGTGATGTTGCTGCAGGTGGACTGATGTTCTGCTGGCTGCCAGGTGCACCATCTCCAAACGGATGCTCCTCTCTGGATGGTTGGTGTGATCCAGACAAGTGACCAGTCTGTCCCGTCATGTGCAGCTCTTCCTCGTCGCCTCCTCTCGGCTCCTCCTCACCTCGCCCCTCCCTCACTGGAGCCATCCTGACCCTGCTTTCAGCATCCTTCTTTGGTTTCCTCCGTGTGTCTGCCGGTGCCTCTGAACTCTCCTCTCCAGTCTCAGCCACAGCCACTGACACGACGAGCAAAAGGTTTGAATAACATTCACAGATTATGACCAAATGAGCAGCAGCAGGTCATGACCTGTGTCGTACCTGTGTCGTTGGTGGGTGAACATGTGTTGTTGTTTGCTGAGCTGTGGATGTGGAGGCGCTGATGAGAGAAGAGAACGTTTGACATTTAAAGAGCGTTCACACTGGAAATCTATGAATATATAACTGTTTAACTACGTCATGAGGAAATGAATGTTCATGTTCCATCATCTCACCAGGCGTGTGGGCTCCTCACTGTGCTGGATGGTCCCCACAACGACATCTGACCTCATCTCCATCTCTTCTTCTACACAATAAACAGACAATGACAATTCTACTTTACTTTATTCTGAAATTATAATGTTGTTGTTGTTGTTGTGGCAAATTAACACAAACATGTGTCACTAAACACTGGTAAGACCAGAGAGTCAAAGAGCGTTAACCTGAAACCTGTAATTACTGCCAACTCTCTGTGTGTGTGTGTGTGCACGCGCGTGTGTGTGTGTGTGTGTGTGCATACACACACCTGTGTGCGTCTGGTCAGGTTGCAGCACAACGACCCAGGGTAACGTCTCTCCCTCTGCAGACAAAACCTGCAGAGCTGAATAACAAAAAGTCATTTACTGATAAAAGATGCACTTACATTTACTTTTGTTTATTATTAAGAGTGGATATAATGTGTGTGTGTGTGTCTGCTGCAGGTGAACTGTGGAGGTTATGTCTCACCCATGGTACCTTGCTGTTGTGCACCATCATCACCCTGAGACAGGTCCAGGCTGTTGTCGTACAGTGACAGGTGGATGATTTCCCCATCAGGACCCAGGATCAGGCAGCCGACAGATTTGCCATTCTGCAAATCTGACACACAACGACGACAACAACATGACAACGACGACAACAATATGACCCTGAGGTAAAAATCGTAAGATGCTTTCATCATCTTTTTTTTGCCTTTAACTTTCAGCTACATTCACTTTATTTGTGTCGTGGTAGAAAACATTTGATACACACGTCATACTTCATGGAGGACACGTGGTCAGAGTGGATCAGCTCCCATTACCTCTCAGCTCCAGTGGTAGAAGACCCCTGACCACTCCTCTGTTAGCATCACTGCACCCGCTCACATCCTGTAAGAAAGCCCAAGAGCTCTGTCGCCCTGGACCTTTCCAACCTGCAACACCCCCCGTCACTCCCGCTGGAGGGGGGCGCTCTACAGGGGAGGACACAGTGTATGAGAAGATACAAAGGATGGGTAGAGAAAAAAAAACATCATGAACATCTAACTGGAGCTGATGCTTCATCTCTGTAACTCATGTGTGTGGAGTTATGAAGTCCTCTGTGTGTCCTACCACCGTCCCTCTCAGGACGCAGCGGAGGGAGAGTCAGAGGCTGCTGATGGAGTCCATGCAGATCTTCTCGCCACCGAAACCCGTCTCGCTCTGATGTGGGTCTGGCACCCTGCAGCGTCTGATCCTGGATCAGTCCTGCAGGGGCCGCCGTCAGACTCTCTGCTATTGGAGGCAGTGGCTCCGCACAACGCTCCGCACGACGCTCCATACGACGCTCCGCACGACGCTCCGCACGACGCTCCGCACGACGCTCCGCGCTGTCCCAACTCTCCCATCTCACCTGCAACATTTCAACAGATGAAATATACATAAATACACACACACCTCTGCATGCGGTCAGTTGTGTAGTTTTACTTTAGTACTGTGTCATTTTCATCTGCAGCTCTAATGAAAAGACACTGAACTGTTGTTGACACCGCTGTCTCACCATGTCTGTCCTCTGCCAGCCGGGTCCACAGCAGACAGAATGTCCTACGTCAATAGGAGGAAGGGACAGATCTGTGTGGGGGACACACACATTAAGGGAATATTTAAGTTACTTTATTGACTATGCTACTTCTGCTCTTACTAATAGATTCACGATGGAGGCTACCTGCTGTAGCGTTTGTCTCAGGCTGTTGTCCCCGTCCTCGTCTTCGGCGTCTCACTGCAGAACAGAATCAGGAAAATGCAGCGTTTACTTCACACACACACACACGCACGCACACACACACACACACACACGCACACACGCACACACATACACTGCTGATGAAGCTGAGGTTTGAGACTGATTACACATTTTACAACTTTACCTGTCCTCCCATGTTTGTCGCCACCTATTGGTCCTTTATCACCCACTGTCCCGCAGTGTCTCCGAGCAGGAGGGCGTCGATCATCTGCCGCGTCGTGGACAGGGTTTACATCTGGGTGATGCTCCTCTCCTGTGCCATGATGGTTTCTTTCAGTGGACAGTGGACTCTCCGTGTGGTTCAGTGAGCAGCCCTGCAGTCGGTGAGACAAACCAATAAATGAAACATTTCAAAATCTTTACATAACTTTTGTAAAGGTGAAATGACGTGATAATATCTCGTTAGCAAGTCACCTGAGTATCTGCTGGTTCTCCAGGGGTCACTGCCGCACAGTGAACCCAGTGCTGAGGCTCCGTCTGTGGGGTCGGAGGCCTGGAGGTGCAGGCCACCTGGAGGAACAGCGGGCCGGGCTGTGCTCGTGCTGAGCGAGCGGGCAGAGGATTCCGATAGTGAAGGTCTGGAGGTGAGGGAAGGTGAAGAGGAGGGCAGAGGGATGGAGCGAAGTGGGAAGAGGTGTGCTGGAGGGAAGAGACACACGGACACACATATGATCGCCACATATTATTTATATAGTTCAAGTCAGAGAGCCAATTCTTTGTTTACTTTGATAGCAGCATGAAACATTACTTTATAATGTCAGTGAATAAGGTCTTTATCAGCAGTACTGGTCCACATGCATAGACACAACATGTGTGTTGTGTAGTGGCGAGTGTATAAAAACAGATATGGATAATACCCTGTACGCTCACATGCAGTACAGTCGAAACATTACAGTGCAAACATTACAGTGTAAACCTGATTGCTGCTGTAGTTTATGATGGCCGCCGTTAGCTCCTTTATGGTCCTCTGCTGCTCTTCCCTTTGCTGAGAGCACCGCTGCACAGCCTGCCTCGTCCTGTTCCCCGCCTCCGACCTACCACCGGTTTCCATAGTAACCAGGTCCTGTTACTCGAAGAGGGGTTAAAAAACAAAAAAAAAGTCAAACTGGAAACCTGATTCCAGTTTCTGTGTATCAGTCCGTCAGTCCCTGTAGCTCCATGTGAAGGTCTTCGTTATCTGAAGTTACCTGGGAGTAGAGGAGCAGTGGACCCCTGCGGGTGCTGTACGTCTTCGGGATGGCCGGCTCCTCGTCCCCATGCAGACGTCCACTGCTGGACAAACGCAGCCAAGACTCCTGAGATTTCCAGATGTAATAATCCTGTAGTTGGAGTTGTAGTGGACAATGATATCTATTGATTAATGGAATTATATTGAATATCTGGAGTTTAATGACTGATTATTGCATGCACGGTTAGTTTGTGTCTGATATGGTCATATATACATATACACACACACACGCACACACACACATA
>JAFBJQ010002417.1:0-12131 GCA_016785345.1 Trinectes maculatus | reverse complement strand
TATATATATATATATATATACTGTATGTATATATGTATATATATATATACTGTATAATAATATAACCCACCAACATAAATGTGAATAAAAGGTGTAAATATGTGCTGTGCTGTTCCAGCAACACAACTTCTTGTGAGTGTGACTGCACCTGTGGTGTGAAGCAGACGTCCAACCGTCCATCATGTCTTCCAGGGTTTGTCTCCGATGAGACCAATCGACCACATCCCCGACTCAGCAGAGACAGAGACAACTCCTTCATGATGTCGATTTCTCCCACTGGACACTTTCCTAATGTTCCACAGATGACCAGGTGAGAACATGACACTGTGACTGTGATATACTCATGAGGCCGACGCGTTTCTGTTACATACTTTACGTCTAGATTTGTGTGTATATGTGAACTGGGTTTCTAGGTGTGTGTGTGTTAATACAGTAAGAAAACTTTTTCTAAACTAATTCCAACTGTAGCCAGTGACTCCCCTCAGTGGATTTACTCTGCATCATGTTTTTAATGCGACGCTTGTTGTCGAGCGTTAAAACAGGTAAACACACATGTGTATGAAGAGCAAATGGATCATCTTTTACCATCAAAGAGTCATCACTAATTATTCATGTAACATTTAATCAGTCACAGCAGGTCACAGGTGAGGAGGAAGACACACATGAACATTATCACAGAGAAGTCAAAACAAGAGGTTTCGATTTTTGTATGTGTCAATATATTTCTGTATTTATTTTGTGTTTAAAATAGTTAAAAGAGTGGACGTACCTGCTCTGCCCCTTACAGAGACTCTCTCTCTCTCTGTCTCTCTCTCGCTCTCTCTCTCTCGCCCTCTCCCCTGCCCTCTCTCGCCCCTACAATTGTCATACACACATCCAGTCCTATCTCGCAGTCAGAATTTGATGACCAAACGTGTACAACGGTTTTTTATAGTAATTAAATAAACACATTTATTTCATGATTTATCATCAGTATCAGTAAAAGTATCAAATCATGAGGTTTGAGTTGCACTTTGTGTTGTTTGCTTTAATGGCAGCGGTCATGTTTGTGTGTCCATTTGTTCAACCCCAGTTGCTAGGTTTTCCAGCGCTGGTACTCAGTGTTTCTGTTTCCATGGCTGCAGTGGATATTGAACACACACACAGACACACGCACACACACACAACACACACACACACACACACACAACAAACTTTAACACTAGTTGTTAGCCTCAGTAAAATGAATCCCTTTCATGTTGCATCGCCCCCGTTATGAATTCTAGCTAAGCTTATAACTTTTTATATGAAGTTGTGAGAATTAAAAAAAACAACAATCAGATTTAATTTGATGAAGTCTTAATTAATTGTTTGTTGAGGACTTCTAAGTCAGAGTGTAAGACTTGTACTTGACGTGGGAATTCATGTGTCATCCGATTGCATTGTGCAGGAGAGGTGGCGTTCCGTTCTGGTTGCCATGCTTACGGTTCATGTGAGGACATGAGCATAAAGGTCGAGCAGCCGCTGTTGTTTGGCTCAGCAGGGAGGGACAGAGGGCTACAGACGCCGTCAGTCGTCCACTCATCCTGACGCTGTGTTGAAGGTTCTGATGTGGCCGTGATGTGACATATGGCAACACAGCATGTTTCTGGTCATAATCGCATTCTTCGCAAAGGTTTTCGGCTTTTTGGAACAATTTCTCACCGATTATCTTACGTTCTGTCTCTTGGTTTTCTACACGTTGTACTGCATGTTCCCATGTTTATTATGATATGAATGATTAAAGCGGAAGCAGACTTTTGATGTTTGTAGTTCTAACAGTTAGGGTTAATACTGTCTTCACTCTTACTCTTAAAACACCGTGGAATTCTTTTTGGATTGTTTTTGGATTTCAGTGAAGTCCAAAAACAATTTTGAAAAAAAAAAATTTTCAAAAATTTTCAATTTCGAAAACAATTTTGAAATTGGATTTCTGTGTAATTTCTTTACTTTTGCGGTGTCAAACTCACTGACTGTACATGTGTGTGTGTGTGTGTGTGCGTGCCTGATTTCTGGGCCAATGGAGAACTCAACAGAAACGTTTGTGTTGGCTTTGTATGGCGAACTGGGACACATAAAGTACCTGTACTTTACCGCAGCACTACTCTTCTACCTGTCAGTGATTGTCGCGAACACGGCTCTTATTTCCATCATTTACGTGGACAGAAATCTGCACGAGCCCATGTATCTCTTCCTGTGCGGCTTATTCGTAAATGAGATCTACGGGAGCACGTCCCTGTTGCCTTGCTTCATGGTCCACATCCTGTCAGAGACGCATGAAATTTCTGCTTTTTTCTGCTTCATTCAAATATTTAACATTCACACTTACGGAATTATTGAGTTTGCAACATTGACAATAATGGCGTATGATAGATATGTGTGTATTTGTAAGCCTTTGCATTACAATGTCATAATAACCCATAGAAAAGTGCAAGTTGTCATACTGGTCATCTGGACAGTCTGCTTTGTGGAGATCGGAGTGTTGTTGTCTTTCACCATTAATATGAAACGCTGCAGGAATGTTATTAACAAAGTATTTTGTGCACATCACCTCGTAGTCGACCTCTCGTGTTCAGATGACAGGACGGTGTCAGTTATTCATGATCTGGTGTTTGGTCTTATTTTCAGTGTCACGATTCCTGTCAGTTATATTTCATACACGTATGTAAAGATATTGTCGGTGTGTTTGAAAGCCAGCAAGGAGACGAAGATGAAGGCCTTGGAAACGTGTACTCCACATTTCGTCTCGCTCATTAGCTTTGTCCTTGCCTGCTTTTATAGTCTGATCACGCAGAGGTTCGACATCGCCACGGTGCCTTATCCTCTCTGTATTGTGTTGTCTACTTACGCCATGGTCATCCAGCCGTTTCAAAATCCAATCATTTACGGGCTTAAACTGTCAAAAATTAGAAACGCTTGTAAAGATTTGTTGCCATTAAAAACATTTCAACTCTAGAGCATTTGACTCTTACAGTTTATTATGAATTAAAGTGAAAGGGAGTACGGTTGGTTTACATACTGTATCTGTGTTCCAGTTTAGAATGCGAACATCTGTTGAATATGACTGGAATGGTGATGGGTTCCCTCAGGTTTGAGCTGCTTAGTGACAGAGACCATGAGGTCGATGAACAGGAGCCGCCGAGTCAGTAACGAGCCTGGAACATGTAAATGTTCCAATCTCACAAATAAATGGAAAGTCGGTGTTTTCGATTTAACCTGTGTCTGCAGAGCACGGTGATAGAAACCACCTTACATAGGATTTCAAAGGACTTTTGTTGACAGATGAAATTAGACTTTAGTGATCGAGGAGCAATGAACCACTGTGGCAGGGATAAAAGTCCTGTAGTTTCAGTTAGTTAAAGCCAATAATGTATAGAAGAAACATGGTGACATCTGCTGGTTGACCTGTAGTACTGTAGTTGCATGTGATAAATCTGTTGGAAGGCTTGACGATGGAAGTTCGGGGTGTGTGTGTGTGTGTGTGTGTGAGAGTGAGATGACGTTATAAAGGTGTAGAGCAGATTAAAAACATGAATTTGCCCCTGTACTCACAGTTACTACACTTAGTTTTGGTGCCCTCTGGTGGTCGTTAGCAGGCACATCAGCATGATGCGTTTGCAGCAGCTCACGCAATTATTGTATTGGAAAAGCAAAACTTAAAATTGAAATTTAACACATTTACTATAAATTCTGCTCGAAACTCTACATTGTTGATTAATGTCCTTAACCAAATCAAGTTTATATAAATACAACAAAGTCTTGATTAAAGGTATTTGCAGTACAACATAAACAATGATACATTTCATAATTGATCATTTTATTCGTGAATAATTTGTTAATTGTTTATGAATTATCCACATAACTTTGAAATGTACATCATTTATTAATCCGCACCTGATTGTTTACATGTGCTTTGTATGCTTTCATAAATTATCTTTAGTATATTTTTAGTAAATTGATCAAATATTTGGAAAGATTTTCAGATTTACATGCAAATAGCCACTCTGAATTGAAATCTCGAGTTTTATTTGCAGCTAAAGTGATGAATGGAAGCGATTAAGTGACGCTCCTGTCAATGCATTTAAAACATGACATCACATAACAGACGTGACTGTTGGGGTTATGGGGAAAGAGGGAGGAGCGAGATAAATCAGCTTTATGATATGAGAACATTGGCAGGAACTGTGACAGAGCTTTGCAGCTTCTCCTCACTCTCTCTCTCTTCCTCTGTGATGATGGAGGTGGTGGGAGGAGATGAACTTTGCTTCCCACAGCTCCTCAACGCCTCGTGCAGGAAGCCTTTGCAGCAGCGTGATCAGACCGTGTTCCTTTCCATCATACTCTCCTGCATCTCTATGCTTACTGTGACCCTCAATCTGCTGGTCATCATCTCTATCTCCCACTTCAGGCAGGAACATAAACCTCTAAGCATATTTTATAATATTTCCTCTTTTATTTTTCTTAACATCTACCACTTTAATTTCTCAGTCATTGCCTCTGAGTCAAAAGAGATGTTGTTTGTAGCAGTTTTATTTCCATGGAATTACATATAATTTATTTACATAATAACTGTCTCTTTTTGACTGTTATACTAATATGCAACACTGGTGCGGCATTTGTTCGTCACAAGTCTTTGACGAGCTCGTCATCACGCTCACAGATGTCACTGATACAGGCTACTGATGCTAGCGTATGAATTTCACCACTTCCACAGCTGTGATGTACAATCATGTGTTTCATGTTTCCTTTTCTCCCCAGGCAGCTCCACACCTCCACCAACCTCCTCCTCCTCTCCCTGGCTGTTGCAGACTTCCTTGTCGGTCTCCTGCTGATGCCGATTCGGATCCTCCTCATAAATGGCTGCTGGTTCTTGGGGACCTCGTTATGCGGTCTTTTTTACTACGCCTCATTTATTCTGACATCAGCCTCAGTTGGGAACATGGTGCTAATATCGATTGACCGATACGTGGCCATTTGTGACCCTTTGTGTTACCCCACCAAGGTCACGCCAAAACGGGTTCAAATAAGTGTGTGTCTGTGCTGGGCCTGTTGCTTGTTGTATAACGGCGTGATACTCAACGTCTTCCTGAAAAACCCCAACACGTTTAATTCCTGCTACGGAGAGTGCATCGTTGTGATTGACTTTGTAACAGGAGCTGTCGATGTGGTTTTGACTTTTATTGGTCCCATTGCTGTTATCATTGTTCTGTATATGAAAGTATTTGTGGTGGCCGTGTCTCAGGCTCGAGCCATGAGGTCTCACATCGCAGCCGTCTCACTGCAGGGCTCGGTTCGTGTCACGGCGAAGACGTCTGAGAGAAAAGCAGCCAGGACCCTTGGTGTTGTTGTTGTCGTCTTTCTCATATGTTTCTGTCCTTATTTTTATCCCTCTCTCGCGGGTCAGGACATGTCAACCAGTGTGACATTTTCAGTTTTTGGGGTCTGGCTTCTTTATTGTAACTCCTGTATAAATCCTGTGATCTATGCTTTCTTCTATCCCTGGTTTAGGAGATCTATTAAACTCATTGTTACACTTCAGATATTGCAGCCTGACTCGTGTGATGCACACATACTGTAAACATGTCGTCACAGCAGTTAAAGTAAGAGGGAGGTTTGCGGTTGCTACTTTACCAGCCAGGACACAATGTGAAAACTGAACTTCTTGTGAAAACTGAACATGTGTACATTATCAATATTTATTGATCTGTTCTCAGACGGTGATTTCAGACACTTTTTCACTTTTTTTTTCAAATTTTGTCAGTCATTTCCCTGCTCGGTTTTCACATATGTCGTGTTTTACTCGTTAATTTACAGACCAATCTGCTTCAAAATGACGATGAAGCAGTTTTAACAAGAAGTGGCAGAGAAAAAAAAAACGTATTTAAAAAAAAGAGTTGATTTTATGTTCTTATTGCCATAAAAAGTTTGAAATATTGTCGTGCTCTTTAATCTGTTGGTTATATGACGTAATAATCAGTGACAGCATCAATAGTCAATCATTTAGATTTAAATTATTAACTTTTTTTTCAAATTGTTAGATTTGGATTATGCAGTCTATTACATAATAAAAATTGAAATGTTTTGTTTCACTGTATTTATTTGTTGCATATTGTGCATTTTATTCAGCAATTTCAGCCTAAGTGAGTGTGTACATGCAGGTAACTGAAATAAAGAGGTGAGGTTGGTGTCGACAAACTGTGAGTAACTGATGCTCATACAACCCTTGTGTTTGTTGCAGGTCACATTTTTACATCTGTACCACTGGTTTGTGACCTTTGATAAACAGGTTTTATGCATCCAACCGATTTATAGCAAACCAGTGAAACTGTTTTTTACAAAATACATGTGGCATCTCTAAATGTTCTCTAAACGACAATTGTTCTTAATTTTGTAAAATATTCTCTTTGGGAAAAACAAAGCTTATGTTGATTCTGTTTGAAGCTTTGAATATTAATCTGACTACTATCAAAAAAACAAAACTAGAAAAGTGCAATTCTGGAAGAAAACAGGGTGTTCGAAACGTCCGAAATCATGAAACAACGTCATAGTGTAGCAAGTCGACACAGAATTTCACACAATTTAAAATTTTCACAAAAACGTCCAAAATCATAAAAATCACAGCATTTTCGAAATCATGAAAAAGTCATAGTATAGTATGTCATCCTGAAATTTCCTTTCGATTTTTCACGAAAACATCCAATATCATGAAAAAGTCATAGAATGTCATTATGAAAATTTAAATTTTTCACACCAACGTCCAAAATCAAGAAAAAACATCATAGTATAATATGTTGTCACTAAATTCCACAAATTTTTTTTCACACAGACGTCATTTCAATTTAAATTTTTTTTTTGGCATTTTCGACAAACTAACCCCTTATGTTTTTTTTGCATTTTTTGAACTATGAGAAAATGAGGTTTTATGGGTGGTGATATCAAGCTATTTTCTGGCATTTAATCTTTGTAATATCATTACTAATGGTGAATACATGTTATTTTTAGGCATTTGAACGCATTTTTATCACGATGTTGAACTTTTTAGCCTTACGTTTTTGCGCATTTTCGACATACTAACCCCTTACACTTTTTTAAAATCTCCAACCTATGAGAAACCGAGTTTTTTTGGATACAAATCAACAAAATATCATTCTGAGGGGTGATTTCACGCTATTTCCTGTCATTCTGGCGCGTTATTTCCACTTTTCGATATACGCCGTTTTTGGACATTTTCGACATACTAACCCCTTACGTTTTTTTTCCGATTTTCGACCTATGACAAATTGAGGTTTTCTGGCCACTAATCAACAAAATATCATTCTGGGGGGTGATTTCACGCTATTTCCTGCCATTCTGGCGCGTTATTTCCACTTTTCGTTTTTGGCTGTTTTTGGACATTTTCGACATACTAACCCCTTACGTTTTTTAAAATCTTCAACCGATGAGAAAACGAGGTTTTTTGGACACAAATCAACAAAATATAATTCTGAGGGGCGATTTCACGCTATTTCCTGCCATTCTGGCGCGTTATTTCCACTTTTCGTTTTTCGCCGTTTTTGGACATTTTCGACATACTAAACCCTTACTTCTTTTTCAAATTTTTGACCTATGAGAAAATGAGATTTTTGGACACAAATCAACAAAATATCACTCTGGGGGGTGATTTCACGCTATTTCCTGTCATTCTGGCGCGTTATTTCCACTTTTCGATTTTTGCCGTTTTTGGACATTTTCGACATACTAACCCCTTACCTTTTTTTTTTCGATTTTCGACCTATGAGAAAATGATGTTTTCTGGCCACTAATCAACAAAATATCATTCTGAGGTGTGATTTCAAACTATTTCCTGCCATTCTGGCGCGTTATTTCCACTTTTCATTTTTCGCTGTTTTTGGACATTTTCGACATACTAACCCCTTACGTTTTTTTTCAAATTTTTGATCTATGAGAAAATTAGGTTTTCTGGTGTCTAATAAACAAAATATCATTCTGGGGGGTGATTTCACGCTATTTCCTGTCATTCTGGCGCGTTATTTCCACTTTTCGTATTTCGCCGTTTTTGGACATTTTCGACATACTAACCCCTTACGTTTTTTTTCGATGTTCGACCTATGAGAAAATGAGGTTTTCTGGCCACAAATCAACAAAATATCATTCTGAGGGGTAATTTCACGCTACTTCCTGTCATTCTGGCGCGTTATTTCCACTTTTTGATTTTTGCCGTTTTTGGACATTTTCGACATACTAACCCCTTACCTTTTTTTTTTCGATTTTCGACCTATGAGAAAATGAGGTATTCTGGCCACTAATCAACAAAATATCATTCTGGGGGGTGATTTCACGGTATTTCCTGCCATTCTGGCGCGTTATTTCCACTTTTCGTTTTTCGCCGTTTTTGGACATTTTCGACATACTAACCCCTTACGTTTTTCTTCGATTTTCGACCTATGAGAAAATGAGGTTTTCTGGCCACAAATCAACAAAATATCATTCTGAGGGGTGATTTCACGCTATTTCCTGTCATTCTGGTGCGTTATTTCCACTTTTCGTTTTAGGCCATTTTTGGACATTTTCGACATACTAACCCCTTACGTTTTTCGTCAATTTTCGACCAATGAGAAAATGAGGTTTTCTGGCCACAAATCAACAAAATATCATTCTGGGGGTGATTTCACGCTATTTCCTGCCATTCTGGCGCGTTATTTCCACTTTTCGTTTTTTGGCCGTTTTTGGACATTTTCGACATACTAAACCCTTACGTTTTTGTCAAATTTTTGACCTATGAGAAAATGAGGTTTTCTGGTGTCTAATAAACAAAATATCATTCTGAGGGGTGATTTCACGCTATTTCCTTCCATTCTGGCGCGTTATTTCCACTTTTCGTTTTTCGACGTTTTTGGACATTTTCGACATACTAACCCCTTACGCTTTTCTTCAATTTTCGACCAATGAGAAAATGAGGTTTTCTGGCCACAAATCAACAAAATATCATTCTGGGGGTGATTTCACGCTATTTCCTGCCATTCTGGCGCGTTATTTCCACTTTTCGTTTTTTGCCGTTTTTGGACATTTTCGACATACTAACCCCTTACGTTTTTTTTCGATGTTCGACCTATGAGAAAATGAGGTTTTCTGGTGTCTAATAAACAAAATATCATTCTGGGGGGTGATTTCATGCTATTTCCTGTCATTCTGGCGCGTTATTTCCACTTTTTGTTTTTGGCCATTTTTGGCCATTTTCGACATACTAACCCCCTACGTTTTTTAAAATCTTCAACCTATGAGAAAACGAGGTTTTTTGGACACAAATCAACAAAATATCATTCTGAGGAGTGATATACGCTATTTCCTGTCATTCTGGCGCGTTATTTCCACTTTTCGTTTTAGGCCATTTTTGGACATTTTCGACATACTAACCCCTTACGTTTTTCTTCGATTTTCGACCTATGAGAAAATGAGGTTTTCTGGCCACAAATCAACAAAATATCATTCTGAGGGGCGATTTCACGCTATTTCCTGCCATTCTGGCGCGTTATTTCCACTTTTCGTTTTGCGCCGTTTTTGGACATTTTCGACATACTAAACCCTTACGTTTTTTTCAAATTTTTGACCTATGAGAAAATGAGGTTTTCTGGTGTCTAATAAACAAAATATCATTCTGGGGGGTGATTGGTGATTTCACGCTATTTCCTGCCATTCTGGCGCGTTATTTCCACTTTTCGTTTTTCGCCGTTTTTGGACATTTTCGACATACTAACCCCTTACGTTTATTAAAATCTTCAACCTATGAGAAAACGAGGTTTTTCGGACACAAATCAACAAAATATCATTCTGGGGGGTGATTTCACGCTATTTCTTGCCATTCTGGCGCGTTATTTCCACTTTTCGTTTTTCGCTGTTTTTGGACATTTTCGACATACTAACCCCTTATGTTTTTTTTTCAATGTTCGACCTATGAGAAAATGAGGTTTTCTGGTGTCTAACAAACAAAATATCATTCTGGGGGGTGATTTCACGCTATTTCCTGTCATTCTGGCGCGTTATTTCCACTTTTCGTTTTTCGCTGTTTTTGGACATTTTCGACATACTAACCCCTTACGTTTTTTTCAAATTTTTGACCTATGAGAAAATGAGGTTTTCTGGTGTCTAATAAACAAAATATCATTCTGGGGGGTGATTTCACGCTATATCCTGTCATTCTGGTGCGTTATTTCCACTTCTCGTTTTTGGCCATTTTTGGACATTTTCGACATACTAACCCCTTACGTTTTTTAAAATCTTCGACCTATGAGAAAACGAGTTTTTTTGGACACAAATTGACAAAATATCGTTCTGAGGGGTGATTTCACGCTATTTCCTGCCATTCTGGCGCGTTATTTCCACTTTTTGATTTTTGCCGTTTTTGGACATTTTCGACATACTAACCCCTTACGTTTTTCTTCGATTTTCGACCTATGAGAAAATGAGGTTTTCTGGCCACTAATCAACAAAATATCATTCTGGGGGGTGATTTCAAACTATTTCCTGCCATTCTGGCGCGTTATTTCCACTTTTTGATTTTTGCCGTTTTTGGACATTTTCGACATACTAACCCCTTATGTTTTTTTTTTAATGTTCGACCTATGAGAAAACGAGGTTTTCTGGCCACAAATCAACAAAATATCATTCTGAGGGGCGATTTCACGCTATTTCCTGTCATTCTGGCGCGTTATTTCCACTTTTAATTTTTCACCGTTTTTGGACATTTTCGACATACTAACCCCTTACTTCTTTTTCAAATTTTTGACCTATGAGAAAATGAGGTTTTCTGGTGTCTAATAAACAAAATATCATTCTGGGGGGTGATTTCACGCTATTTCCTGCCATTCTGGCGCGTTATTTCCACTTTTCGTTTTCGCCATTTTTGGACATTTTCGACATACTAACCCCTTACGTTTTTTTAAAATCTTCAACCTATGAGAAAACGAGATTTTTGGACACAAATCAACAAAATATCACTCTGGGGGGTGATTTCACACTATTTCCTGTCATTCTGGCGCGTTATTTCCACTTTTCGATTTTTGCCGTTTTTGGACATTTTCGACATACTAATCCCTTACGTTTTTTTTCGATGTTCGACCTATGAGAAAATGAGGTTTTCTGGCCACAAATCAACAAAATATCATTCTGAGGGGCGATTTCACGCTATTTCCTGTCATTCTGGCGCGTTATTTCCACTTTTCATTTTTCACCGTTTTTGGACATTTTCGACATACTAACCCCTTATGTTTTTTTTTAATGTTCGACCTATGAGAAAATGAGGTTTTCTGGCCACTAATCAACAAAATATCATTCTGGGGGGTGATTTCACGCTATTTCCTGCCATTCTGGCGCGTTATTTCCACTTTTCGTTTTTTGCCGTTTTTGGACATTTTCGACATACTAACCCCTTACGTTTTTTAAAATCTTCAACCTGAGAAAACGAGTTTTTTTGGACACAAATCAACAAAATATCATTCTGAGGGGTGATTTCACGCTATTTCCTGTCATTCTGGCGCGTTATTTCCACTTTTCGTTTTAGGCCATTTCTGGACATTTTCGACATACTAACCCCTTACGTTTTACTTCGATTTTCGACCAATGAGAAAATGAGGTTTTCTGGCCACAAATCAACAAAATATCATTCTGAGGGGCGATTTCACGCTATTTCCTGTCATTCTGGCGCGTTATTTCCACTTTTCGTTTTAGGCCATTTCTGGACATTTTCGACATACTAACCCCTTACGTTTTTTAAAATCTTCAACCTGAGAAAACGAGTTTTTTTGGACACAAATCAACAAAATATCATTCTGAGGGGTGATTTTACGCTATTTCCTGTCATTCTGGCGCGTTATTTCCACTTTTCGTTTTATGCCATTTCTGGACATTTTCGACATACTAACCCCTTACGTTTTTTTTCGATGTTCGACCTATGAGAAAATGAGGTTTTCTGGTGTCTAATAAACAATATATCATTCTGGGGGGTGATTTCACGCCATTTCCTATCATTCTGGCGCGTTATTTCCACTTTTCATTTTAGGCCATTTTTGGACATTTTCGACATACTAACCCCTTACGTTTTACTTCGATTTTCGACC
>JAFBJQ010002413.1:484873-499618 GCA_016785345.1 Trinectes maculatus | reverse complement strand
CAATGCTATCTGTCTTCAAGAACAGCTTCTGAAGGAGGCAGCACCTGAACAGAGACACAGCTTTGTTCTCAGTGAAGCTCTCCTCATTTTAATTTTTCTCTCACTGGAGAAGAAACATCTAACACAAAAAAACACCTTAGCCAACATGAATGGACAAGGCTTAGACCTGAGGAATGGTGCTGGATTCAGGAGCCAAGTCTGAATATCAACTGTGTACAATCCAGTTCTTATACATACAGTACCTGCCTAAATGAATGTCCTGTCATCAATGTTCAAATTTCTTGGCAATGACTTTCCTGGAACTTCGACCCAAACGTTATGAGACATGACAGACACAATCTAAGATTGACTTGGTATTTAACTTGCATGACACTAACTACACTCCTGTGTTTGTAGCCAACAACATGTATCTTTACTTCGAGGGAACTCATCAACTGAAAACTAATGCCTTATTTCCTATACATATTTTAAACATACACACAGTGACCATCTAGGTTACTCTGATGATAAATAAAATATAGATTTACTTTACAATTTGACTGTGTTCTACCTATGAACAGAGGAGATGGGCAGGTCTTATTGGTTAAAACCAATGTTAAGATTTACACACTTGAGAAAAATACTGCCAGTAAACCTCTGCTCATCCACCACTGTCCAGAGATAACAAAACATGTTGAAACAGTAGGTTTGTCAGTGGAGTCCTCCCTTCAAAGGTTTGTTTAGGCCTAGCAGTGTGGACCCCCGCCAATAATCCTCCTGCAGACACACCTGTAGAGGAGAGTATAAAGACCCTGGTCAGCACTGAGTCCAGCATAGAGCACCAGGAATCTCTCTACAGCAGCTCTCCACAGAAGCTCCACAGCCTCCATACTGACCCTGAAGATGACTCCCACTGTCAGCCTGCTGCTGCTGCTCCTGCTCGGCCTCTCTCAGGCTCATCCTCTGATGGAAGAAGGAGACGAAGAAGAGGTCTCTGACACTGTGGACATCACCACCGGGATTCTGACGGCCAACAACCAAACCAAAGAAATCCTGCTGGAAGGAGACCTGCTGGCTCCCAGAACCAGAAATGCCATTAGGTGCTGGGCCCAGAGCTGCCTGTGGAAAAAATCCTCCAATGGCTTGGTGATGATCCCCTTCACCGTTAGCAGCCAGTTCACCAGCTGGGAGAAGCAGAAGATCGACAACGCCATGAAGTCCTTCCACAGCAGGACCTGCATCCGATTTGTCCCCCGTAATAATGAGTACGACTACATCAGCATCGAGAGCAGAGATGGATGTTTCTCGTCTCTGGGCAGAGAGGGAGGCAGACAGACGCTGTCTCTCAACAAGCAGGGCTGCCTCTACCACGGCATCATCCAGCACGAGATCAACCACGCTCTGGGCTTCCAGCACGAGCAGACCAGGAGCGACCGCGACTACTACGTCAGGATCAACTGGGAGAACATCAACCCACAGATGGCCTACAACTTCTACAAGCAGAACACCAACAACCTGAACACTCCCTACGACTACTCCTCCATCTTGCACTATGGAAGAACAGCCTTCTCCATCCAATACGGGCGGGACAGCATCACCCCCATCCCAGACCCCAATGTCCAGATCGGCCAAAGGCAGGGCATGTCCTACTGGGACATCATGAGGATCAACAGGCTCTATGGCTGCTAACAACACTGCTGCTTCCAAATTCATCCATTTCAATGTCTTTTTCTTTAACGAATTAAAAGCTACTGTTACCAACAGCTCCAGTGGTAAACATTCAAGTGTTTTTTTCCACATTCTGCAAATTTATGACAAAATAGAGTATGTGACTCCAATATGCATAAAATGACTTCAATAAAGGTAAAGCAACATGGCAACAGGACAATGTTATGTTCATTATTTTTCTCATACCCCAAAAATCCAGTAAATGCAGTAATTAGATCTTATTAACATACAGTCACTGAACAAAATGACTGAGAAGTCCTTCCACAGCAGGACCTGCATCCGATTTGTCCCCCGTAATAACGAGTACGACTACATCAGCATCGAGAGCAGAGATGGATGTTTCTCGTCTCTGGGCAGAGAGGGAGGCAGACAGACGCTGTCTCTCAACAAGCAGGGCTGCCTCTACCACGGCATCATCCAGCACGAGATCAACCACGCTCTGGGCTTCCAGCACGAGCAGACCAGGAGCGACCGCGACTACTACGTCAGGATCAACTGGGAGAACATCAACCCACAGATGGCCTACAACTTCTACAAGCAGAACACCAACAACCTGAACACTCCCTACGACTACTCCTCCATCTTGCACTATGGAAGAACAGCCTTCTCCATCCAGTACGGGCGGGACAGCATCACCCCCATCCCCGACCCCAACGTCCAGATCGGCCAGAGGCAGGGCATGTCCTACTGGGACATCATGAGGATCAACAGGCTCTATGGCTGCTAACAACACTGCTGCTGCCAAATGCATCCATTTCTATGTCTTTTTCTTTAACGAATTAAAAGCTACTGTTACCAAATGTTCAACCAAGTCACAAATGTCATGAAATAAAGAAATCAGGGCAAGAATGTCTGGTTAATGTGAATATTTCAAATATTCACATTAAATTTTAGCATGTGTCAACAGACCACAACAAAAATAAATCTGCCAGCTGCCACTCTTTCTAATTGTGAAAACTACTTAAAATAACAGCCATGTTACCAGTCTGTCAGAATAACAAATACTGAGAAAGCGAGAGCCCCAATTTTTTCAGCTTCACAATAAAACAGGTGTTCACACTGTCAGGCTCAGTGGGGGTGAGACGTTAGTAGGTGGGTGCAAGGGGAGCAGGGCTTCATCTTCTTATGAACATACAGTCATGGGCCACACCAGGAATGCACCAGGAATTTTTGGCCCCATGACCAAAAAATTAATTGGGACCCTCTAATTTTTGGGGGCCCTGTCAGTCAGGGGTTGATGACTGACAGCTGATGAATGAGTCAGTGAATTGGTGCTCTCGTCAGTTCATAACCTTTGGATGAACTGTGCAGTTGAAAAAGATTTGTTCTGTTTTAGTCTCTTTTTTTCACATTACCCCATCTGTTTTGGCCTTCCTGTAGTATTGCTCACCATGGCTGCCTGCTGCCAGCTGTCTCTGAGATTAGATACCATTCCCTTCAGGCAGTGTATATGAAGGACCTGCCTCTATAGATAGACAGAAGGCAGCTTCGAACACAATAATGTTTCCACAATATATCATAAAAAAACAAAAGGCTATATTCAGAATTATATTGGAATTATACTATATATTAGAAGTATATGTTCATTAGGTCATCGCAAGGGCGAAAGAAAGACAATTTAATGCTATAGTGGTCTCTCTTGATTAGCCAAACTTAGTGCCTTTATTATAAATATTGATACGTGACCAATATGCATATTCTATAGAGAGGAGGTCACTTATACTAATTTAAAAAAGAGTCAAATCAGTCATAGAGAAGGAAATCAGCACCAAAATGATTAGTTAAGACCAGTAAAAGTCCAAAACTGATAAAAGTATTCACTGTGCAAAAGTCCCTGTGATGATAATTATAATACTGTATTATTAGTATTATGATTGTTTTTATTAAAGACGTAATCATATTGTTTTTTTCTAATTTACTTAATTTCATGTTTTTTTTTGTACCATGGAGCTAATTATATTGAACAGTATAATTAGATTATTAGATTTATTTCATGAATGCAGAGAATCTGTCCGTACAACTTCACAACATACAGCTACATTGAGACGTTGACATCTCGAAGTGTTGAACTGCATATAGATGTTTTGCCACTAGATGGCGGCATTTAATAGTTCAGTCACAATCACTCATGTTGGAAGTGCAGTCAGTCTTTGCAGTGCATCAATCTTTTACTGATGTCTTTGACGTGGCTGTCATTCTATTCTATTCTATTCTATTCTATTCTATTCTATTCTATTCTATACTATTCTATTCTATTCTATTCTTCTTCCTACTCAGCCTCTGCATGGGCACTGAGGTTATTAAAGTTCCATCACATCCTGGTCTATGGATGACAGGAGGTCACAAATTCAGATCCCCTGAGAGAATGGGGAGGAAATGAGAAACTCATCCCTCTCATCCCTCAACATATGTTGCAATATATCATATTGCAATTTTATTTAACACTCCAGACATGTCTACATGTAAGACTGGTTTTACAGTTCAAGATACCAGGCTAGTTGCAGCCAGCTTGTTCCTCTATAAAGCAGTATCCTCCAACCAGATTTTAATATAATAGTTTCCTCCGGGACCTTATACACTTCCAACATCTGAATTTCCACAGTTTCCCCCTTTCTCAGTTTTCTTTGTGTGTTCAAAGAGAAAGGTGGAGCTGGAGACAGATAAAACCTTTCTTTGATCCCATAAGACCTTCTCATCCTCTGACAGAAATGAAACTCTGATAAGCAAAGTTCAAGGTTCAAAACTTACAGGCAGCCATATTGCATGCAGCTATACTGCCTCACATACCTCATCTGTTCCCCACAGTTCATAGAGTGTGAGAGAAAGAGAGAGAGAGGGAGAGAGAGAGGGAGAGAGAGAGGGAGGGAGGGAGGGAGGGAGAGAGAGAGCACATTTTACTTAAACTCCTCAACACAGCCATCCACTCTGATATCACTCCTTTGTGAATGAACAATGTGAATTCTGAATAAGGAAATAATCCTGTTAACGACTTGCAATGTGTTGCTTTTATACAAATATCTGAATATAGAGATAGTGTGTGTGTGTGTGTGTGTGTGTCTGCACGCACGCCTTAATTCAATGCTTATTTCCCCAGTGCTTTTGCATACCCTGTTTACCCTGTCCTGTATGTTGTTTGGTATATAGGAAGTCAGCATTTATCTGAGTGGAGAGAATCAAGCATGTAGTGTCTGCTCACGGTGAAAGATGAAATAATCTTCTTATGTTAGTAGAAGGAGCTGCCAAATGAATAATAGCTGGTCTCCCTGATGGAGAAAAAAAAGTACATTGTTTAAAAAAATAAAAAGAATATGGGAACACACAAGCACATCCAGTGAGATTTTTTTTCCTAACGAATGAAATGTTCAGTAAAGAGGGAGTAGAAAATATTAATGTAGAAAATAGAGGATACAAATAAATGCATCTTTGTCTCAGCTGAAACAGTGACAGACACGGGGATTAGTATGAGACTGTGCTGACAGTCTTCACCCACCTTCAACCACTGAAGGGATGGCTACTACTACCACCACTACTACACTACTACTATGTTCCTTGCAGAGTATGCATATATATCTCATGTACACTTTGGTAATATAATTTAGTGTACAAAATTACTTCAAATTAATGCTGTACCGACCACCACTAAATAGTCATTTGTCTTCATTGTCTTAAGAAGTCAAGTGCGAGAAAACACATATTGCACTGGCAGGGTAATTAGTATCCATTTTAATAAGATATACAGGGGGTCCTAGAGTTACGACGGAGATCCGTTCCTGAGAATGTGTCGTAACCGAATTTCGACGTAAGTCGGAACATACATTCATAGGTAAGGTAGTTACAAAGTTGTGCCACCAGATGTCGCTATAACACCACCCTACAATAAGAGTTTACTGTGGTGAATTGTCTTTTGCCCCTCTTGTCCCTCTTGACTCACCGTAGGGGTTGACATAGCGAGTGTAATGAGCATTTCCTTTAGATTTCTGATATCAACCGTGTAGACCCTGTGATGTGAATAAACCTACAGTATTGCCACGATCCCGAACCCATCTGTGTCCGTGTGCATCTCCTTACCGGCTGCCGCTGCACCCCCCGCCAGCCGTCCATTTCACATAAGTAAACACAAGGCAGAGTAGCCTAGCTGTGCTGTGGAGGTGCTGGAGAGCCGGCAGGCGTGCTGAGAGACAGAGAGAGCGCTCACCAACTAGTTCCCGTGTGAAGTCTTTTTTAGTCTTTGTTTACGGGGCAAACCGCTTAAGCCGAAAGAAGGAAGTTCACAGGAGATGTGTCGTAACCACGAAAACACCGTAACTCGCGACCGTCGTAACTCGAGGACCCCCTGTATTATGAAATGTGAATCATATGATATGTTCCCTGCAGAGCAGGCTTCATGGCACAGAGAGGAAAGAAACCCCAAAAGGAATAATTCTATGTACTCTATTGATATTCTCCACTCACAGGTGAAACTGCTTTACAGGGTCATACAGCCAGCAGCATCAGTCCATACAGTGATTAGATACTTTTATTATTTAATGAAATTATCAGAGAACATTATGTTTCGAGATTTGCAGACAAAACCAAACCGTCATCGAATCTGTGTTATTTTGAGTCTCAGGTCTTTGAGTGACCACTGAATCTTTGCAATGGCATTTTTACTGCAATATACTCAACCCTCATAGATGTTTACATCTGACGTTGATCTTGGCTGACAGATACAACCCCTAATAGAGATCAACATCTACTGTATGTTATTCATCAGGGAGCTGCTGTCCCAGCATTTGGCTCTAAAACCGAATGCGAGAGATGTCCATTCATTCAGGACTGTCCACGCAAACATACAGTGCAGCAGAAAGCCCCTAATGCAGATGGACTGTCTACTGATGGGATTTATGCAACTTCCCTTTCCACCAGTATTTTATGTCTGTGCAGGCAAACGCAAGCTCAGAATTCACCATGACTGCTGACCATGTCACTAACCTGCTTAAAGCATGAATGGCAACCATCATCAATCAACCGGCCAAACAGATTTAATTCTGGCATTATCATTGTCTGTCAGTTATGCTATACTGCACAGCTGTTTCAAGCTGCTCACACAGATTATAAGCCTTAAAGGATATGGTTAGTCATTTTTCTCATCTAAGCCTTTGAAAAGACCAATGCCAGTGTTAGTCAGTTTCTTAATCCTTTCCAATTCCCCTACTTTGTCTGTGTCTCTGCCCTGTGTCCATTCATTCACAGTAAATATGATTTTTCAATTCTGGCAACAGTTTTTCTGTGTAAGCAAAACTGCTGTTATTAATGTTGCAACTGTAATTGCATTAATCACCAGAAAAAAATAAGTGACAGAATGCAATTTGATCAAAATCAAGTCCCCTGACCTTATGTGCCGTCAAGTTTCTAAAGCTGACATACAGTCTGCCACATCCCAGACTTTCAGACATCACTAACTCTTTGAAAAGGTCACAACATATCTGTTAAGTGCCACTCTGACATGACAAAGGTAGTTACCAGTGATTGTATCTTCAAAATCCTAAAGATCCTAAAATCTTAAGTGTTTTTAATTACATTTAACTATCTGTGCACTTTATCTGTGCACGTTTAACAGCCTTGAGTGCTGAAACTGCAGCAAGTGGCTAAGTGAGATTTTTTCTTTTTGAGAAAAACACTACTACTTCAACAGAGAGATAAAACTTTATAGAGATTTACTGCTATGAAAGTAAACATATGAAATGTAGTACCTCTTCTCCTCAGACAAACATGGACACTTTGGATTATGAAAATCTGTGCAGATAATCGCAGTAATGACAGTGAAATCACACATCACAGTGAAACATTCTGCACTGTGTGCCTGCAACCAGAATAAACAGAGGTCACCAATGTTCTCTGTTACACATACTTAGGTCTGGAATTTGAGTTAACCATGCCAGACAAGTGTGATTTCACATGGCACATTTATTGAAGCCCACTAAAGGCAAATTAATGTGTTCGGGCTAATATCTGATGTGTTGGGCATAATGTGAGTAAAGTGAAGTGAAGCAGCGAATTCACCAGAGGCTGGAAGGTCAGAGCAGATCAGCTGCATGATTCATCGCCACAGAACAACACATATATTTAGAATCTATCTATCTATCTGTCTGTCTGTCTGTCTGTCTGTCTGTCTATCTATCTATCTATCTATCTATCTATCTATCACGTCTTTTACAGGTTCCATGTCTGACCAATGCAGTGAATTGCAGTGATTGCAGCTGATGAGGCAAACTGAAACATGTCAGGTTCTTGGCCTCAGCAGCTGTTCTTTAGCGAGCTGCAGATATTTCCATCTGTTTTCGCGACTTGTATGACTGAGACAAATGGTGAAGGCCTGTGTGATGAAGTGCTCCAGTCTCACTAGAGGAGATGTAATAGGAGTGGTCAGGCCTGGGAAGGCTCAGTGAGCAGCAAATGAGCTGGCGATCTTCAGCCGGGAAGAGATGATACAATCACGTGGGCCAAAACAACGTAAGCAATAACATCTGTTTACTGCAGCAAACACTCATTCAACACGCAGCATACTTGAGTCTAATAGAATTATAGGATTAGACTGAAGTAAGTGAAGGTACTGAACAGTATCAGCGATGTGGATGCTGGCAGGTATCCCATCAAAATGAACACACACTGTGCAGTGTGCTCTGCGCTGCTCTTGAGTAACGTTTTGTTTCTCATTGACCAGAGGAAGCTAAACCAGAGGTCAGTCAGTCATTTAAGTTTGTCAGACTCAACCAGATGTACAGTATACACACACACACATATATATATATATGTGTGTGTGTGTGTGTGTGTGTTTATATACTGTACATTGCAAAACATTGAATGAACTCTTATGGCACAGTACAGTTCAATACAATACAATAATTCTGGTCACTACCTTCCTCTGATGACTGATGCACAGCCTGGACAGCAGCAGCTGGTTGCCAGGTTCAGGCGGACTCCCAGATGATCATCAGTCATGGTGGGATGGTATTTGGACTTATCAGTTAAAAGGGGGTGGCACGTGCCCTCATGTTTGGGTGGGTGTGTTTCCTCTGTGAGTTAAGATGCCAAACTCTCCATGAGGCCTGGATCTCAGCTCCATGTCTCCTGTCTGTAGAGTCAGAGTCTCATCCTCGTGCACTGTGGACGGGTCCAGGTGAGACAGAGTAACCATGTCTGACTCGTGGCAGAGTCTTTAAACAGTTTGTCAAACGCTGACAGACATGTGACATGTCTCACGTTGCTCTGTGCAGCACGCGCACCGTCAAGTCGCCTCCATTATTCACGTCGCGTCGCACGCTACTTTAGGGACGCTTCCATATGCGCGTGGACGCATGGTGACACGTGTCAGGTCTCGGGATGATCGCATCGCAATTTACGAAATTTTTTGTAACTGGCACGCGATCTACCTGTCGACGTTTTGGGCTCCCGTGCTATAGGCTACAGGCCTACTGTTGCTACCGAGTAACAATACGTTGTTCCACGGCCCTTGCTGTCCACAGGTGCAGAACTGTTTTGTTTGCGGCACTCTAGATGGCGCTCGCGGTCCCAGCGTCGGCCCCATGGTTACGAATCACTGGAGACCAACAGTGACTCGGCCCATCCGTCTCATTCAGCTGAACAGAGCAGCCAGTGAGGAGTGGAAATCCCATCCAGTAAAGCCAATAACAAAAGATGCATCTTCACAGACAAAGGCAAAAATAGTTACTCACACACACACACACACACACACACACACACACACACACACACACACACACACACACACACAAAAACATACCATGGCGATAGCAGATAAAATATGTGATGTACATCCAGCTATTCACTGTCCCTCTGAGGGTTACATGAGGGGGCTAATGCTACTCTCATGTCTCCACATGAAGTGTATCTTAGCTTAGCAGTAAGAGTGTAAAGGTCACAGTTTGACACAGAGGATCTGTAGGGGTTTGGAAATCTGCCCTACAGAGCTGACAGAGCCATACCAACCATGGTCCACCACAGTATGGTTATACATGAACTCCTGCTGATTATTTGATGGTAATGATGTGAAGATGTAGAAGAAGCTGCACTGCGGTCTGCCTGAGAGGATTCAAAGCCTTTATGAATCTCCACTCGACAACTCTTGTTACCCACTTGTATAGGTTCACAAAACTTAGGCAAAACATGAGCTCATACCTATATCAACACATTCCTTAAACAATGGGCAAGGGGGAAAGGATAACTTATTACACCAGGGCCCCCTTTCTTGTATATATATATATATGGACCCTACACCTGACCATTCATTTAAACATATCACACAAGAACAGAAACCATATGGTATTTCCCAAATTCTAAATCATGGGGCAGGGAGGGGGAGAAAACCCCCTGACATGTGTCAAAGTGGCCCCTTTCCTGTAAAAGCATGAATCTTAAAACTGAACTTCTAACTACTACTATTCAGACAGAACATCAGACACTACAATACAATGCAATGTGATCCACTATACTGACTAGATAAAGATACAGACAAATAGTGCGGTCAATTTGTTCTGGCGTTCTCCAGATGAACTTGATTGGTCTCAACAGTCGTACAGTTTGCGTCTTAGGGCTTTATCTCAGCTCTCCCTTTTTCACCTGAACATAACAGTTAACCAAAGCTTTAACATCAGACTCAGAGTAAAGTGTCTTTTTCAAAGAGTTGGGTCATTTATCTTGTGGTGTAGGGGGATTGTCTTGGGTGTGTTGCTCTGTCTTTTGCGTAGCAGTGTGTCCCTGGTGGATTTGAGCTCCTTGGCTCATTTAGGTGAATTTCAGGAGATAGAATTGGAGCTGTTGGGAGCCACATGATACAAACTGGAGAAATCTGTCATATATTTTGGTGTATACAGAAAAGAGAAAATCTAAATCTATATCAGTTTTGCATAAAGACATATTCTCCAACATAAAATCATTACAGTTAAGCCTATGATTTGAATCAGGTAAAAAGAAGTAAAGAATATTTGGCTCATCTTTGTAATAAGATGTGTGATCATTTCCTGCTGTTCTTCTCTTGCCCACCAGTCATCTTATTATCTCAACCATGCCCACAGACATGATGATCAGAACCCTGTCTGACCTGCAGATTTCTCTGCCATTATTTTTTGCTATATGCTTTCATCCTGTACCTGTTAATCTGTATCTGTTATCTGTTCTTCTTCAGATACCTCTTGGCAGATAACCTACAGCCTTGACTGGCAGAACATCCATTTCATCACTGTCAATGACAAATGTAATGGAATTTTTGGAATATTGAGAATCGCTTTTTTTTAAATAAAATATTACAGACATGATGTAATGGGTTAAATCTTTTTATTTATTGCCCACAAAGAGATCAATTAATCAATCAATCAATCAATCAATCAATCAATCAATCAATCAATCAATCAAATTTTATTTGTATAGCCCATATTCACAAATTGCACTGTGGCTGATTAGGTCATAGACGGATGGATGAATGGACTTTGTTTGCTTTGATTCTTATATAATATTATGGTAAGACTAGTGGCTCACATGCTAAAGTTAACATACTTGCTATCATACGATTACTTTCTGATGACTGTGATGGACATGGACTTCACTTCTCCTCCAACGGGAACAAACGGAGTTATACATCACAGTGTTCTTCCCTTCTTATGTTCTTGGTACTGCAGCGTGACCTTCAGACAGAGTTGCATACAGAGTGTATCATTACACAGACAGCAGTGCTGTGTGCCCTGATGGTCACCACCTTCTGCTTGTCATTAGTCATAAAGGGTTTTCTAGAGCACAGTGAATGTACAGTACATTGTATAAATTGACCAAGTTGCGTAACACAAAACCATTAAACAGCCCCAAATATGTTTTACTATGTCCATAAAGCTCTTATATAACCCTAATGTTAGATGGACAGCCTCAGGTGCCTCACACACAAAGACACATACACATCACTGTACCAATGGATGGACATGTTGTTTTCAAACAGGCCTTATGCATGTATACTACGTGTTGGAGTCGAGTACATACAGTAAATCCAGTCAACAGATAAGAATGGAAGAAGGCGAAATCATCGGACCAGTTCATTAAATAATATACAACACCTGGTTTTCTCTCTTTTCCTCTTCATCATATTGTGCTGCCAGTGCTGAGGTGGCAAGATTATCCTCCCTCTCCTTGACTGATCACAGTCAGACACCAGGCTAAGTCTGTTCACAGCTGTCAGCCTCTCCACCAGTGGCCACCACTCCTTTTGCAGTACTAGCAGCTCATTTCAAAGACCCTGTTACCACTGTGTTCGTGTCCTTGTCTGACTTCACCGTGGCTCTACGCTGTCTGCCCCTCAGCCCCTGCCGGAAGCGTATGGTGAACAGACCATAGATGATGGGGTCAAGGCAGGCGTTGAAAAGACCAAAGATGAACAGAATGTGGGTTAGTGAGTGGGAGACCTTTCCCTCCAAGTCATCTGGGAAGAACCAGTACCACAGACCCAGCAGGTAGTACGGCGTCCAGCAGACTATGAAGCAGATCACTATGACAATGCTCATTTTCAGAGTTCTCATTCGCGCTTTGGGGATGTTGTTCTTTGAACAGCGTAGATCTGGCTCACTTGAGGACACTGGGGTATGAAAACAGAGTCAAGTGTTAGTGGAGAAATAAGATGACTGTGTACACACTTACCATCATTGAGGTTATGTGTGATGCTGCCATAGTTCTGTCTTTCTGTTTGACTTTCAGCAGGAAAAAAACCAAGGAAGAGGTTGTGGACAGATCTAATTAAAGGGGTAATATAGAAATTCATAGTAATATTAGATAGATTGTTTAAGCATTGGCAGAGGTAATGTTTTTGGTCTTGGAGTACTCTCGAGTTTGACATAATTATAGGTATGTTTTTGATATTCTTGTCTATGTTCTAAGCAAGTAAACAGATACTCAGTGGGCAAACATACAACTCTTCTTTCTCATCCGCTTGGAGATCTGGATGAAGATCCTGGTGTAGCAGATGATCATGATGACTAGTGGCAGCAGGAAGAGGCAGCAGAAGGTAAACATGTTGTAGGCTGTTTCCTGCCAGTGAGTGATGAAGCTCCCCCTCGTGGTGCACTGAGTAAAGTTGGCTGGATACGTGATGGTCACATTATGAAAAATGAACATCTGTTGATTTAGAAAGTAAATGGTCATCCAATCCTCTGACTGACGTTCACATAGGTTACTTATTTAATTCCAAATGCCAGAGTTAAATGTCAGTTAGTGACCCAAGTAAAGCGCCATGTTACATAAAGTGTTCTTTTTGTAACATGGCAAAAAAAAAAACAGCTGCAAGCAAAACTGAGGCTAGTCACAATTTTTCTTCAAACTAAAAAAAGTAAATGACACTGTCTGAACATACAAAGTACAAAGCATACAGCTGACTGCTGGCTGAAGTATGTCCACTGAGCAGCCAGTGTTTGTTTCATACCTTTAAGTGGTACATTTGTGACTATCATTGCTGTACGCTTTTTTCATACAGCCTAATCAACAGTGTTAAATGCTATGCTGCCAAATATGTGAGAGCCACGTACAGCATACTGGCAGGATGAGGGATTTCCAACCTTGTTACTTTATGATAGAGCCACTAATCCCTAACATTGTGGCCCTGTGGGGCCCTAAATCATGCAGTGTGTTTTCCTGCATCAAAGCCTCCATATTTTATGCAAATGCACAGATGTAAACAGAGAGCATGAAGAAACATGTATATGAATCCAATGCCAGTAAATATAAAACCAGATTATAAGGTCCTATAGCAGGTGCAGCATCTATGAAACGGAGATAATACAGTATATGTAAATTGAGAATGAATTGAGAGTGCTGTAATGTAATGTAATGTGATTTGGCCATAATGTACCTAAAAGATGTTTGGCAACTGCTATTAAACATGAGAAAAGGAAAAGGAGGAAAGAAATATGTGTAGAATCGATCATCAATTTCCAGGTATGAAGCCCTTGAACCTGCTCACTGTCACACTGTATCCTCTTATCCATCACATCAGTCAGGAAGACTCACTTTTTCCGTGGTCCAGAATTAGCTGGTCTTACCTGAGGGATTGAAAATAACGTGCTCATAGTCCAAGCCACCATCAACATGACCCTGTTCCTTTTGCGGGCCATGCTAATGGACAGCGGGTTGAGGATAGCAGACTGCCTGTCCAGACTTATTACCACTGTGACAAAGGCACAGGAGTACATGGCCTGTAGTTTGAGGAACATCAGGAATCTGCAGGCCAGGTCACCGGCCAGCCACTGAACTGTGATGTTCCACACGGCATCCACAGGCATCACGATGAAGGTAACCAAGAGATCTGCTGCAGTCAAGTTGATTATCAGCACTCTGACATGGGATTTGCGTTTGTGGCCGTTGGCCGCCCACAGCACAGCTAAATTGCAGAGGGTGGAAATGCCACAGAGGATGAAGGTCATGATCACTCTGACTTTGGCCGCAGTAGAGAAGGTAGGCAGGCGCGGTGCTCTGTCCTCTGATGTCCAGTTATAGCTGGCATTGAGGTCAAATCCAACACTCTGCTTATACATGATGACCAGAGGGTCACAGCAGGAAGAAGCGTTCATCTTTGTCCGTCACCAAGGAGTCAGCATCATGTTCAGCTGCATGGAGGCTGCTGGGGCCAAAGGGAGATAAGAACAAAAAAACAAATACATGAGCCTTAAGTATGACGTTGTTCGAGTTGTACAACAGGTTCCTAACAGCAACTTGTATGAAAGGTTGTGAACACGCCTGATGATGGTAACAGGTGACAAATGGGCTACAATGTGATGTATTATAATGTAAAGTAATAATGGCATTTAATGTGGTGTGGCAGTAAGGCACCACAGCTGCCACTGAACAGCAGAAGAGCAGGAAGTATGAAGATGGTGGAAAAGAATCATTTGCACTGATTTGCAAAGGAAGACAAAAAAAAACAAAAAATGGTTCAGTGAGAGATGCAGAGGCAGACAGACAGAGAGAGAGAGAGAGAGAGAGAGAGAGAGAGAGAGAGAGAGAGAGAGA
>JAFBJQ010002413.1:384033-484826 GCA_016785345.1 Trinectes maculatus | reverse complement strand
GAGAGAGAGAGAGAGAGAGAGAGAGAGAGAGAGAGAGAGAGAGAGAGAGCAGCCTGCTCTGCCAAGAGCATCTGTAATGTTCACTGAGGGAGAAAGATGCTTTCATTGCCTCCTCGAAACATCAGCATGTGTACGACATCTGTGTGTGTGTGTGTGTGTGTGTGTGTGTGTGTGTGTGTGTGTGTGTGTGTGTGTGTGTGGAAGAGCAACACCTGACAACTAGATTATACCATTATGACAACATAACATATACTAACATAACTAGCTATTTTTTTTAATAAACTGCTTTAGTCTATTATTTAGAAAAGAAACAGTCCCATTTTACAAACACAGATCTAGAAGTGGTTAAAGTTGCAATGAGTACAATATGCCCACTTTTACTTTGCTTCTTTTTTTTAGGTTTAGGTTTTCCAGTTTTGTACAAACACACGGATCAGCAGTTTTAACGTTTCAAACGCTACCAGCAACACACATCACATGGATTCAACACACCCCTGTCAGTGTGGACAATAAAGCACAAACCCGTGTGTTCATACATAAATCAAGACTTACTTTAATGTCCGTGTGATGGAGTAGAGGTTTAAGGCCCAGCTCAGACAGTAGAAAGTATTAAAGTGGTAAAGTTACAGGGCTCGTTGAGGCTCCATCCCTCCTGATGGACGGACTCCCTCTGCTGGCTCTGACTGACTGACTGACCGCTCTGCTGCTCCGTCTGAACACAACACTCTCCCCCCACCCCCCACCCCCCGCTCGCTCCCCGCGCGACTTCTACATCACCGTCCTCCTCTCAGGGAGCGAGTCAGCGCCGTGTGGGCGGGGCCAAAGGCACGGTCACGACGAGACGTCATTCTAATTAGGACCAGACCAAACGTGCACCACTAATGAGGATATCTGTCCAATATGAGTCATTGTATCCCAATGTTCATTTCCTCTTCTATAGGCCAGCTAATGATCTTGTTGCAGTAGAGCCAGGTGCTCAGGGATGTACCCATGATGAGCATTATGTTGCTGCATGTTTCTTATTTGGTCCATCCATGTATTATTCAGTGTAATATATGTCATTTGTGCTATGTCTCTCTATAACACACAATGTTCCAGTTTTCCATCAGAATAACTACCTTCTGTTGTCTTACCTCATTTACAGAGGATCCATCCATCCATCCATCCATCCATTTTAAAAATCATATTGTGAAAATGAATGACTGCTTAGGTTTTAATGGAGGATTTTTAAATATGCCAGTGTTACGTTCTCTTCAAACTTTCTGCAAGAAAGAGAATTATGATATATTTGAAATAAAATAATTTTATTTAAATTTTTTAAGGTGACACTGCTGTCTTTCAGTGTTGCATTCACTGCTTCTTCACAATCTCCAAAAGTGATGAAAAATGATTAGTTAAGTGTAACAGGTTAGAATGATCACCTATGTATAAATGTATAATTGCACAACAGATCTTGTCTGTATTATAGTTTTCCTTTTCATGGTACACTGCTATGAGGGTCCTGGTAGCTCCTCATCTTCCTTCCCCCCGCCTAATCTGTCTCTCTCCCCCCTTCCTCTTTCCTGTTTAATATCCTTATGGATAGAGGTAGTTTGGGTGATATTAGCTATATTCAATCGGATAAAATATTAATGTCCAAAAGTGTCATCCACAAGTTTATTTGCACTTACTTTATCTGTATATATTCCATGTACTTTATTTTTGGGTTATTTTTGTTAGATGACTTTTCTAAGAGTATTGTTTATGTTTTTCTGTCTCACCACATGTGGGAACTAGCCCCACAGTGGATTCCAGCTGTGCTATATTATGTTTGTATGATTTTTGGCTGTTTCAGGAGTTGGAAGTAGAGGAGTGTGAACACGAGGACCGACGTTTGTTTTGTGTGCTTGTATGCAGAGAAAATAAAGCTCTCTTTGGGTCGTCATTATTAAAGAAAGAAAAACAACACAACGCAGAAGTCCACCGGTTACATAAGCCAAAGATTAACACATCAGATCAACATGCAACAACAAAACACAACACAAAATGGTCATCAGTGTCTTGTATTCACACATACAGTATACAACCCCCCCATGACAGCTACTCGACACAGTACTGTATGATCCTATAGGCTCAGTTTGTATGACACACAGACAATGTGAACTCGTTTTTTTTCTCCACCATGTCAGTAAGCTTTTTATATTAGCTCACAAAGGAAGTCTTCTCAGTGGTTACCACGTAGGCGCTTGAGAAAAAGAGGGGGTGGGGGATGGTGTGGGTAGAGAGGGCGCTTTATGAAAAAAAAGACATTACAGTACCACAGTCAGTTGCCAGAGATTTACAATAACACTTACAAGTGCTGATGGAGCAGTGTTGTTTTGATATAAAATTTGCTTACCCAGAGTTTTACACCTCAAGTTGGACATGAACCATAAGCTTCTCTGTTACTTAGTATAGAAAAGAGTAAGGCCTGCAGTGCAGTTATTCAACTATTTTATTTATTTATCTATTTGTTTGTTTGTTTGTTTGTTTATCGGTCTATCTATCTATCTATCTATGATTTTGATTAGAAGGTACGGAGTGAAACATGACAGAGATCCTGCAGAGCCAGAATGACCCTGTGGGTAAGGTTAAGTCATGACCTGGATACAGGCCATAACTTAGACCAGCTGGCCATGATGGAGCTGATGGAGCTGTCAGTGTGCTCCTCCTCTGTTACGGGATTATTACTTTGCAGCATGACCAGCAGGTGTCAGGTTTTAACGTGGGAGAGAAAAGCATGTGTTCATTCCCCTCTGACCTGACATAGAAACATGTGGAAAAACATGTGATGAAGTAGCAGCCCACAATGGTGTGAATCTATCAAATACCTGCAACGGGTGATTCACCCTTAGCTGTACTGCACAACATAAAACAGTGCTGACATTTTTGCCCCTGATTCACTTAGATGATACAATCACAATGAACAGTGTATTTTTAAATATTAAAAACAAAGTCATTGCCGTATGTTATATGTTAAACTACATATATATATATATGTTGAAGGTAATTGAAACAAAGGATTGTGGGTAATAGACATGCCAAGGAGAAAACAGGTAGTTTGCTGGACTGTCATTGCCTGACCTCTCAGCCACACACTCTCTTCTCATCAGTCAGCAGTGCTGGATTATCAGATGGGTAATCAGCTGATCCACACTGGCTGTTGGTTCATGCAGATGCTAGACTCTGGGATTTGGTCCAAACAGGCTTTGAACCTTCCCAGTTCCACAAATATCAGACATGTTTTCAGGTTAATCCACAGTGACTGGAGTTGCCTGTATTGAGAATAGGTGTTATTGTCATTCACTGCTTTACTGTGATCCAGCCTGAATCCCTGCTGTGAAGAGGCTATCGAAACAGACAACAGTATAGTCACCACGACGGGGAAAAACTCCAGTCAGTAAATCATGGCTCCGAATGGGGCTGCGTTTGTGGGCAAAACACAAGCAGTGAACCCAAAAAACAACACTTCAATGCACCTTCAATCATTGTTTGAGCCATACCAAAGCAGTCAGCAAAAGCAGCATTGGAAACAACATTGGCAAGAGGCAGTAGCATTATTGTCAGATACAGTAGCTGCATCAAAGCATCCGGCTGAGATTTGATGAGTCAAACATTCTTTAGAAGAAGTAAAAAGAAGAAACACCTTTCATATTAATTTTTTAATTTACTTTTTTAAAATTAATCTTCCTGCACATGCAGTACACAACATACAGTTAGTACAAAAAAACATGACATGCACATGCAGAGCAGAAGGCTACACCACGAGGAGTGAGTTCAGGGGGTTAAGGGCCTTGCTGCAGGGCCCAAGGTGGTGGATGACAGTGGACAGCTTCTCCCGATTTCCGGCCAATCCGGGGTGCAAACCGGCAACCTCCCGTACCCAAGCTCGGCCGAGCTGGGAATCAAACCGGCAACCTCTGGGTCCAAAGCCTCTTGGTCCAAAGCCCAACTCTTTAACCTCTTCGCCACCACCACCACCATCCCTCATGAGCTCTTTGAGAGACTAAACTAGAGGTTTTATTTCAGCCACTTTCTTTTTACGCTCCCTTTGAAATGATTCAACTTCATTCATCGTGGCCTTTTCTGTGAGAAATATTTTTTATTTATTTTATTTATCTTTCCTCTTCAGGTTTGCCAACACTGAAGCCAGCATTTGTCACACTCATCCTGCCTGCACAAAAAAAAGATCACACTGAGAATCCAATGCAAAGCCAGTAATATCCACAACCACAGGAATCATGTGAGATCGTAACGTCATGTAATCCAGCTCTGCCCAGCAGACCACACAATCAACAGTCCAAACACCCCATCAACAAACTCTCCCATCAGCCACAATCAACACACTGACACAACGCAACCATTTCCACTCAGCAGCAGCTGGTTCAAACGGTTTCTCTTTCCAACAGATCAACATAGCAGCAGAACTACATGACAGGTTACATACCGCTGTGAGGCCTCTCTGTCTGGGATCAATCATCCAATCTCCATCCAGCTGCTCCGCATACAACGCACACGTGACCTGTTGGCTCCTTCGCAGCTCCAATCAAACTCACCATCACAACACGCAAAGGTCTAATTGCCAAGTACCTGCCGGACGTGCTGGCTTGTCAATAAACCATCGACTTGTGGAGTTCTGCACCGCCAGAGAAAATTGTCACAGACACAGGCAAATTGTCACTTCACCCCCACACACACAACCCCACTCTATTTGCCTACTCACAGCAATGTTAAGGTGACTTAAACCACACACTAAGCATGCAAAATGGCTGCACTCCTACTTGGTCTCCCCCTTGAAGCCAGCAGAAAACTCCCCAAAAAAATAATAAAATGGCCTGATCAGGTGACAAAATAAGAAAAGGCCTAAACCAAATAAATCTGGGAAAAACAGTGGTTGGCTCTTTGTTGAAACTAAAAGAAACAAAACACATTAATATACAAAAGAAACTTTACAATGAATGTTTTTTTACACAACATAATATCAAAATAAATTATATACCTTTTGAAACCAGAAAGTAATCTCTCCTGCCAGTTGGGCATACAGGTGACTGGCGTCTATATTCAGAGATAACATTAATGTTTTGTTTTAATAGGGATAAAATCCATTTTAAAATATCTCTGCACAGCGTACCTTATCTTGGCTGATGTCTTTAGACAGCCAATCTATCCCTCCCCAACATGGGCTATCTACAAACAATTTGCACAATAAAGGAAGAGTTAATTATTTTGTGGTTCTCTAGTGACCAGGTGATATTAAAATCATGCTGTCAAACATTTAAAACAAACAGGGCCTACCAGCTCCACTCCAAACAAAGCCTTGGCTCCGCTGCTCTCTCAGGTGTGTGGGTGCAGGAAGAAGCCCAGGTGAGCTTCCCTGCCCCTTTTATAAACTCCACCCAGTTTGCCTGCTCTTAAGGCCAGACTTCCTGTTGCCTCCCTTCCCACACATTAAAAACAACAAACAAACAGTGAAGTGACGCCAGGTGAAGAACAGCTGATGTCACTACTACCTGCTGAAGTACCACCAACACCATGTGACCTACATCCCCGTGTGTGACCAATAATCATTTCCAATGGCATGCAACACACTATACGCCACACTAGTCTGCAAAAATAGTAGCTGCCATCTACAGCTGCCCTTCCACACCCAACTACTCTGACTGCATCACACTATTTCACCAACCTCACAACACCTCCTGACCTGCTGCCAATACAAGCGTTCTGATTCTAACCACCAACTGTCTTTTGACATAGTTGTCTCATGCATGTACACACAGACATATCTGTAAGTGATCAGTAAAGCTCCAGGATGCCCAGAAATATGCCAACAGAGGCATCATTTCAAAGAGGAAACAAAACCCCAAAGGGAGGACCAATAGATGCCTCCTAAAACTTCTCACTGGTCGCACTTTTGTCATTTTTCAACGGATTAATTTCAGGAGAAATAACCACTATTATGTCAATAGGAGTCAGTCTAATGAAGCCATCCCGTGTTAATGTGCCATGACCAATCACATTAGAGGTAAAAATGAGAAATAAATGGCACAGGACATAAAACTGCTGAGTCATACTTTTTGAGGCATTTCGTACACTGATCAACTGATTGGAAGCACCTCAGTGCACATTACCTCTAATGGACATGAGCTGGTGGCTCCACTAAATCTGGCTAACTGATACATACTATACATAACAGTCTTATGTGTTTTATCTCTGAGCAGTGCAATGACAGGGAACCTTTTCCTATTTTCAGTGCCATTTGAATTTGTATATAATAAGATATATAAGATAGAAACACTAACCTGACTAATGACTAATGATTGGAACTGCTTGTCCTTCTTCAGAAGGAAGTCACATGATGATGATGATATGACTATCTCAGATAGTTATAGCCAAAACATCTGGCTCAAACAAATGATTATATCCACACACACACACACACACACACACACGCACACACACACACGCACACACACACACACACACACACACACACACACACAATTTTATGTAATAAAATCACCAGTTTATGTAATTAAGGCAGTTTGATGGATGTCTGTTACTTTTTTTGTCAACCCTGTACTGTATGTTCCTGTTTGCTGTTCTTTGATAGGTCTCTGTAAGGTATAATTAGTGTGGGGAACAAAATTAAAAAGGAAAAACGTGCAGTTGAAAGGAAATGAAAAGAAAAACGAAATGTGCAGTCGAAGGACACGGAACACGTTACATTATGTCACAGTGAGATCAGACAAATATACAGTATATGTAACTGATTACAGCTGTGGGCCTGACTCCAATGAAAACTGGGCAAATGCTAAGTAAATATTCATTCGGATTGAGAGAATATCCTTAACATATGAAGTGATGCATGATCTGACAAAGTCAGGACAGCACAAGCATACAGTGCATAGTGCACAGTGTGAAACCTGTGGTTGTTTCCACACCTCGTGTAGAGGAGATCAACACTGATACAATCTTTGAAAATCTACACTTTCTAATGGACCTGCATATCTACACTTAAGCTGTATATACAGTGCATTACTAGCTGGTCTCTCCCGTGATGCTGTAAATAGAGGAACACAGCTGACAAGTAACCTTTTGGTCTAACTGCAGGCAGACTGAACTGTAAGTTGTCTCTGACAAGCAATGAAGGGTAAAGTGATTAGCAGATGGCTTCGTTCCAATGGACTCCACTCCATATCCAATAGCCAGAGGGTTCCTCCTTTAATAGAGGTTTCTTATCGGAGTACATGGTAGAAAATGCTGATGGAAAGTGTGTAAATGTCTTCTTAGCCTTTGTATAACCTGATGCACCAGGTGGTTTCTTGCACAGAACCATCTCTGTTTGTCAAAAGTCCAGCTGCTTCCAAATATTACAGGCCAGGTGATTGGGTGAACCATTTCCCTATCACACTTACAGAAGCCAAAAAGGAAAAGGAAATACATCTTACCATGGAGAAAAGCTACCACTGCTGGTCATTCTGTAATGCTCTTCATTTTCTTCAAGTCATGCTATGGCAGCATGCATGTGAGTTTCTTTGGGCAGGAGATGCCTGGCAAGATTGATTCTCACCAGTGAGGAGACCATCTGCCTTGCAGGATTAAGGCCTGCCTGCTGATCCACATCATGTGTAGCCTGATGGCAGAATCACTAAGCACCGCTGACAATGAACAGCTGGATAAGGCCAGATGATACAAACTAGTGACTTGGATTTTTATTAAGTTTCAAATTCAATTATTGTTGGATGGATGGATTTATTGCGACGCATACATGTTTACATAAGAGTGTTCTGCTGCACATATAAAGAGCACACGTTTTATCGAGAGAGATACGAATTTTGCAAGTGTTTCTGATTGTGGGTTTTTGTTATTCATCACGGGTAGGACATGAAATTGTCCTATGTCTGTTTTGAACTATTATCTATCATTTTCTATCTAGTTAGACACAATTTGTGTGGAAACCACTGTGATAACAGCCCTGTTGCATCTGTTGTAAATGTGAGCACGTTGTCAGGATTTCAGTCAGGATTTGTTGATTTTCTTATGCACTGAGCCACAGCACTGTAGCACAATAGGTCACATATCTACAACAACTCATTTCGAGCTGAGGAACAAGGCTAAATGGACTGACCTTTTCCGACACAACCAGTGGGAGCGTTCATCATTTGAAAATATTTACACATCAACAGGTCATAATTAAGCAGGTCTAGATTAAATGTCTGCGTCCACACAGATAATAATCAGTGAAGGAGGGATTATAAATGTGTTATTATCCAATTAACAAATGAAACCCGAAACCATAGCTAAACCAGTGTTGTGGGTGGAGAAGCACAGAAAGGGGTGATGAATTAGAAAAACCCACAGGAAATACTTTTACCTCTGTCTGGCTTCATTCCAGGTGCCAAAGCTTGTCAGCCGATGTCTTCACTCTGGGACTGTGAAACAGACAGGCTGAGATCAGTGAGCTGGAGACATCATGTCCAGAGGTGAGTCACAACTGGGCACTTGGTCACTTAGTCATATAACACATGTAAAGTTCAAGTTGGCAGTGACGTGGTGGGGGAAGGCGGAGGCTTTTCAGACTGACACAGATTCACATCAGGGAGAAATAATGACCTGAAATAATAATAATGATGTGGATGTTTCTGGAACAAAAGTCACGTATTATTACTGTGATGTCAGTTAAATAGCTCTGAAGCACAGCTGGCCGTGTACCTCTATCATATACCTGACTTTAATTGTCAGCTGTCTGAAACCTTACGCACAATCAATCTGCTGGCAGGCGAAAAAGAGGTTCTCTCATGTCTGTGGACCTCAGAGTTCCAGTTACCACAGTCAGGGCAGTGCCATGGAACATTTCTTTTTTTTATCCACAGCCGCTACTATATGGCATATTTTCACTTTTTCCTCATTGTCATCTCATTGTCAAAATAAATAAGCAACACAACTTGGGGAATTATAATGAGCATTTTCCTTAATGACATATAATCAAATATAAATTCTATTTAGTGACTGTATTATTTAAGGGTTAACGTTGTGGTAAAGGATTTGATTTATCCATGAGTTTGTAAATATCCAGAGCTAATTGCTGTAAGCAAGTGTAGCATCCACGTACACAGGTTAATATCTTGATATTGTTCCTTCATAATTATAGTCCAAGTTTGTGCCACTCATCTAAGACCAGGTTTCTTTCACTCGTCACCGCCCCCGAAATCAGAAATGCACAAATGATCCTTTTTGACCTCACCTCACATAAAGACGAATGGGAGCTCAGATGAATAGAAACAAGCAGATCAGTCTGAAACAAGCAGATTGTTGTGTTGCACTTTGTGCTGCTTTGTACCGGGTTATAACACATTCGTGATATTCACAATTTACTACATGTATAGAGCACAGCAGGTGAAAAATGTAATTTCCTGCTTACTGAATTCAGACGGTGTGCAATATTTAATCTTTTGTTTTCGTAGGAAGCGTTTGATCATCTTTGAGTAAAACAGATCACGTCCTCATCTCATAATAACATGAAATGAAAACTGCCCTTCCACTTCCTGATTTATGATAATGACATTTAATGACGTAGTCACTATATTGTTTTGTGTAAGCGGTTTCTTTCTCTATGATTCAGTCCCACTCCAGCTCCTCTTATATTGTTCCTTCACATCTTCCCCTTTTCTCCTTTTTTATCTCGTCTTCTCCTCTTTCTAAAAATATCATGCAGATGTGGGGGAACAGCTGGCAACACTTTACTGTTCTCTCCCAGTTTGGATCTGCATTTCCACAGCTTCTCCCACTAAGGGATGTCGTATGGGGGGGAAAGTTAGGACGATTCCAAGGAAACCTGACTGACAGAGGCCCCAAAAAATAGGAGAGTACAGTATATATACTCTCTGCGCAAGGGGGCCCAATTTGACTTTTTGTCATGGGGCCCAAAATTGTGTGATCATTACGGCGAGGTCGATGGGGTGGACAGACATGAAGTTTCTGTGTCACGGGGGAGGTTCACAGAGGGGTTGAGGCACTCACTCTGTGTAGACACTGTGCCTCCTTCACTGTGTAGCAACAACAACAGCAGAACACAGCCACGTGATCGAATTCAGTACGATTCTGTTTGATCAAAATCAATTTATTAAACTATAAAATAGTCAAATATATCATCAAATATGCTCACATTTAGTCAAATGAATGTATTAATAGTAATTCATAGTTTTCATAATTTTAATGAAATAGATTAATTAAATTTTACTTCAGGTTAAATAATTAACCAATTAGTCCAAAGAAAATCAACTCAGGTGACAAGAAAGAAAACTGTATTCTGATTCTGTTTGAGGGACAATGGCAGGGATAGAGACTTAACTTCAGGTTTAGCAGCTCTATAGTGCCCCCTGCTGCCGAATTGTCAGCTCCTTCACATCACAAGCATTCAGGTCGCTAAATTCAGTTCATTTCAATTTTTCCAAGTGATGTAATGGGATGTGTTGCAATGTAATGTAATGTGCATGGTACACATACATGCACCTATGCATTCTTTTTAAGCCACCGTAAAAAATTGTGTTAGATAAAGTGTTTGGTGTTTGACAACATAAAATAACACTTACGTGGTTGAAACTGATCAAACTTCTGAACATATTCGAAAAAAACTTGGTTTGCCACAAAAAGTTTAATCATCTAACTTTTACATTGCTGAGACAGAGCCTTTTCAGCAAGTCAAACATTCCAGTTAACACTGCTGACAGCTCACGGTGTGGAGCTGACTCATCACTTATCTTCAAAACCAGTTATCAGGTTTAAAACCAAGTGAGACCTGAAGTATTGTTGTGTTCAACAATACTGCTACTTGCTGCTATAATCTAGGCTGTGTATCTGACAAACCTTTTTGTCCATTATCTCTCTCAAGCAAAAGAAATGACAAATCTGTATCATTTAACAGTGGCTTTCACGTTTACTGCACAGTAACACTGCTTTATTTTATTTTGGAAACACAAATACAAATTGATGGCAAAAAAACTCAACAGCTACACTAAGGAGTAGCAATTCATAAAAAGAACTAATCCATTTGCTTATTAACCTGTATAGTCCAGCCCATGCAAAGGCAAACTGATTACCACCATGCAACTGATCCTGCTCGGACTCCCCTCAGCTGTCTGCTGCAGGTTGCTAAATTCATGTCTTAACCCATATATTCTGCTCTTCCCAGTGAAGCCGTGGCAGGTCTGTCCTTTACACACTGCAGCAAGTAGCATTACTCTCAGTTGATACTTGCAATGGAGATCATATTGTTAGGACTCAGGATCTCAATCCAGTAGCCATCAGGGTCCTGAATGAAAGCCAAGCCTTTCATCTTACCTGAGGAAACATAAGAGTAGGGAGGACGATGGAATATTGAATGTGAAATCTATTCAACTACACATTTAAAATATACAAATACCATTAAGTTCAGATTTCCATGAGAGTAATTCATAGTTTGTTGGTAAAATACCAATACAGAGACAAGGGCTGACAACACGTTTCCATTCAATCTGTGCAAATACCTTATATTCACTAACATCTTACATCTTACCATCATCTGGCTTCTTGACAAACGTGACTCCTTGTTCCTCAAACAATTTACAAGCGGCAGTCACATCAGGAACAGCTATTCCAATGTGTCCTGTCAAACATCAGGTAGACGGAGACTGTGAACTCTTGATGGCAAACGTTGGCAACACTTGATGGCAAATGTTTTTTTAAAAAAAGACTGAAACTGAAAGGTAAATCGGTCACGTGGATTGATATTTAAGACTGAAGAGAAAAAATAATTTGACAGTTACTACACCAGGCAATTGGTAATATTACCCTGTGTGGTATTTTAAGTCCTGGCTGTTGCAAAATGCACCTCTTCAATGAAAAACATTAGTACATTTGTATCATGATCTCACTAAACCTCTGACATTCTAATGACACCTTCTACTTATTTCATATTTAGTTTTATACTTCATACTTAGTTTTATCTTACCAAAGCCTCGTGGATCAGCATTTCCATTGTGATAAGACTGACTGTCATCATTCTCGGTGCCCCAGTTACTGACAGACAAGAGGACAGAACGGAAATAAAAAGAGGAAGTTTGGTAATTAATTGTACAATTGCTCAGCAACTTAACATTGCAAATTTCAATATTATTGACTGGTTATTGATATGGTTAGAAATATTTGAAACCATTTGGACTCAGATGAAGACCCTTACTGTGTAAGCTCAATGGTGGCTCTTCTGGAAAACGTCCAGGCCGTCCTGTCCTTCACATCAGCAGGAATCTCCTTCTTGTCCTCATAGCCCAGGAAGAAGAGAGAAAATCGCATGGAGGGGAAGTCAAACTTTTGCAGGAGCCTGCAAAAATTTGCACACCAGAGAGAAAACCTACTACAGCCACCGAGTGCAGTTTATGAAAAAGAAACTTTTCAAATAACACACACACACACAAATATGTCCAAAGTATAAAAGACTTATGAAGTCAAATTTTATTTTGTTGCAAGAAGTTGTAAACATTGCCTCAAATATCAGTGAACTGAAACCTGCTCTAATACTCACGTCATGCCGAGGATTCTGGTGTAGAAATCCAAGGATTTGACAGGATCTTTAACCCGCAGCATCGTCTGCTGCATTGTAAAATCCTGAGGCAGAAACACAACAACCACAGAGCTTTAGATGCACAAACTGTTTAAATAAATAAAGTGTGTTAATCACTCACTGAGACTAATGTGATATTTATTGTTCCTTTAGGATGCAAATTTCCAAATATGTTGCATTTGCAAATGAAGTGTGTGTGGGAAAACCCAGAGCCTGCTGCTACAATGTCTCTAACAGGATGTTAGGACATGTTCAGTGAATGCAAATACCGGTACACTAAATACTGGAGCCTATCAGTTATATATTAAGTGGTGTATTATAAGAGCTATCTCTGGCTGCACTGCCTGCAGGGCCATCTGTAACCTAGCACTCGCTCATACACAGGGATTTCAGCCAAGCTGCACGTCTGTGCAACTGAGTGAAAATGATCACCACATACAGTATGTCTGGGGTACAGAGCAGTCAGTATTACCACCTGTGTGAATAAGTTTAATTTACTTCATTGTTTTCTGGACCAAAAAAACCCTTTAACATGGCGTCTCAGGTGCGACAACAACAGCAACACCTTTGACAAATGGTTCTTGCTTGTACACTGCAGACACATGTGTGTGTCCTGCAGGAATCCTGCCAGCCCACACAGGGCTTACGAGCATGGCTTGTGTTTTCATGAATGAATCGTGTCAATAGTGAGAAACAAATGCAAGAAATAATTATCTCATGTGGGAGAGTGCAGCTGCTATCGCTGATATTTTTTGCAGTTTCAGTCTATAAGAGACAAAAACTTCTCGTCTGCGTGTGTGTTATTACAGCAGAGTGTTATCTCGGAGGATAGCGACTCTTCCCCCTTCCCGTGGCTTTCCTCCAAACTCTGTCAAGTTAACATCACATTCACAGAAACTCCTCAACCCCCCGGCTAAATGCATTTTTCCACACAAGCACAACCACTTTGAAAAGGTCAAGGGTTCTTTAGTTCTTTAATGCATCTGGTTAAGACAAAAACAGTGATTACACCACACAATGAATGTGTTATCCATTCTTTGGTAAATCTATGATTACAGGGAACAGAGGTAGCAAATGGACAGAGATGGAGTGGATCATGGTGCTGGAGAACCACAGCAGTTTCGTTTGTGTGAACAGTGCTACTCAATCTTATATCTACTCAAGCGAGCTTCTCACAAACATGAACTTTGACCTGTCGATCTGCCAGAATTCCCACACACACACACACACCTATAACCACATTCCGTCACACGTCAGTGACTGACAGCAAATATCAGGTTCAGCCACGGTCTGCAGGGTCTGCTGTGAGTGGTGTGCAGTCACTGTCGGCTGTTTGTGTTATCGCGCAAAAACGCCACAGTCAGATCTCTATTCACTTTGCATGTGCAGTGTTTACAGACGGCACTGCGGGAAAGGTGTAGTCAACACGTAATCTTTCACGTTAGCTTCTTCCTCTGCGCCGCCTGCATTTCACCAGCGGCCTGATTTCAGCGCTGTCTGCTGTGACCGCGCCTAAATACCGTGTGTCCTGTGGTGCCGGGCAGCTCTCGCGTTACGCACAGACTTGTTCTTCGCCTGCTTTGATATACTGTGTCTCCAGTGTGCAAGAATGCACCTGACTGTCAGCTAGCTAACCGCAGCTGCTACTAAAACCAGCTTCCATTCAAACACGAGGCGTTTATCTCGTCACTACACCAAGCACCAACACTGACTGCCACGTCTATCATTCACAAACCGCTTGTCACCGTCAGAAGAACTGCGGCATTTGGGGAGAAGTTCAATCTTTCACGCTGTCCGGTAATGGAAGCACGGCGCATGACTGGTTTACCTTCCAGAGAGTCGGTGGCCTGTCGGGTTGTCAGGGATTATAAAAACGTCTGGTGTCAGTTCATGTCAACTTCAAGAAGCGCAAATATGATCTTACCTTAGTTATTGGGTCTCCATCTTTACAAGCCGCAGCCACTTCATCGTCTGTCAGGCCTTTATTGTTCATTTTTGCTGACAGACGTTAGCAAAACTAGACGAGGACTGAGAGGAGAGTGAGACAGCCCGAAGAGTTTTGACAGAGCTTCCGGTGCTAGTTTTCAAAATAAAAGACGTAGTGACGACGATACGTTGGAATGTACGAATTACGGAACTGCTCCTGCGGATATAGATATTTAAAGACATGGTGTTTTATATTTAACTTACAATGCATACATACGATGAAACATATTAGGTAACTGTTGAATGAATTACATTTCACAATGCATTTATGACCAATAAGTCTAACACATAACTTGCATAACCCGGTCGCGCTGAAAATACTGTGAAGGGAACAAACACGGAAGCAATGAGTCAGAATCGGTAACTTCCGACTTGACATTTAAAGTAAAACTTAAGACAAATTTAACTTACGGATCTGACGGAAGGATCCCAGGTACGACCGATAAAGTCCTAAGTTTTGAAAAAAAAAGATTAAAACAACGTTAAAGTTAATTGACAAACGTTTGACACGTTAACAACATCAGGTTGACGATAAGAAGGGCAATGAAAGGAATAAACGTACAGCTCTACGCTTTCCCTTAAATTTCTAATCGGAAGATAACTTCAGCGTTGTGGGCTGGTTTTGCTTTCATCACCAGGATACAATTTTGCAGTTTTATTTTGACAGGAAAAGAGACAACAGGAAGTGTCACCTGTGTCAGCCAATATTTCTAACACAGTAATTCAAGGAACCTAACCTTTAACAAACAAAAAAACAAAACAAAACAAATCAAAGAACAGGACATACTGCGATTGAAATGTGTTTATTATTATTGTTATGTATAAGTTGTAGAATTCTTTTGTTGGAGAGCAGTGACAGAAATCGTTAATTAATCGCATAAATAGCTCCTCACAGCTGTATATCACTTGGCTCTGGCAGGCCTTTGCATGGAACCACATAAACATACTATAACCAGTAACATGAATGGGATGGCTGACAACGCTGTGAGATTAAGACCCCACATCCTGAATACCTGCAGATTTCCTGAGACAGAGTGGCTGTGAGAGATGAGACTGATGGCAGGCAGAATACTTTTCATAGGCAGGTTGACAGTACATTTCTCAGATTTTTTGCTTTAGTAGTTTTTTTTGTTTGTTTGTTTGTTTTTGCCAGATTTTAATAGTAGCCTCAACACACTCAGTTCACAAATGCTAATAAGGTAATTTAAAAAATCATTTAACGTGAAATTTTAAGTGGAGTGTTATAAAGAAACTATATGAATACTGAAGAGATTATCAAAAGCTGCTTTTAATATATCACTAGATGACACATTTTATGATGACAAACTGTCTGACAGAAAGATTCTTTTAAGAGACTGGTTTCTGTTGGTTATTTCCATCTTGTATAAACTACATCTAGACACTGAATGTCCCACTGACACAGTGGTTCCCAAAATTTCTCTGCTGGGCCCCCTTTGGTTGATAAGAGGATTTTTGTGCCCCCCTTGTCCATGTTATGCTAGCATTGTCCAAGCATTCAATTAGTTCTTTAGCCTTACCGCACCTCCGCTAGGGTATGAACCACTGCACTGACAAGATCTTCAGAAAGAATGAGACACACTGTACAACGGTTGTGTTATGTCATAATGGATCTCTATGAGTGAACATTTTCTTTCCTTTCCACTTGTTTTCTGCTGCATTCTAACAGCATTATCGTGTGTTAAAGAAAGACAGAAACAAAAACAAGTCCCACAGTCCGGACACCTCAATACTCCAATTAACCTGGACACCCACAGTAGATCAAAAAGAGAAGAAATACACAGATGGAAGAAAGCCCTTTTCAGCAACAATGTTCAATTCCCCTTTAAAAAGACCGGAGTGTTTTTTTAGTAACTGCGCCCAAACATGGTGTAGAACTTGGCAGGCTCCTTGCAGCTGACACACACCTGACCAGGCTGCAGTGTTTTCAGGGGAGAGAAGGGAATACAGAGGCTCTTGGCTCCCATGGATGGAGCTCCAGGCTCCAGGTCCTGGTCCCTGATAACAACAATAACAATGACTCAAGAGGTGCAGTTTGTACAATTAAGTCTGGTGAAATTAGGAACAGTTATTGTACCATTTTGTATTTTTCAAACCCTGAAATGACTTTACATAAAGTTTTGGTTCATACACACATAATGCACACGCACATACACATGGACACACACACACACACACACTATGTTTGGATGGAAACGCTACATTAACTTTTGCCTTTCACCCCTTAAATTGAAGCGTGAAGCACCAATTCTAAATATCAGACATACTTTGCAGTTTTTTTCTTGATGGAATCCTCGCACTCACTTTCTCCACAAAATGGGATCTGGACGATCTATCAAACAAGACAAACAAAAAGATCAGCTTTTTACCTGGAAGTGGCCAGATATAGAGAAGTATTGCACCGTGTGTGGGTTATGTTTCTCACCTTGCCCTGATCCAACTCTTTCTGAAACTCTTCCATTGTATCTGCAGCCACCATGTGACTCTTCAGGTCATCTGATGCTCTGACAAATACACATATACACCAAACTTAAATCAATCGTTAATTTACAAAACACAATAAAACTATAACATTGTAAACCATAACCAGTTTTAGAAGCCTGGAGTGTTGATAGCAGTTTCTGCTGTAGTTTTTACATGCTGACATTGCAGTTACATCCTTTCAATTATTCTTATTTCAAAAACTCCCCATATTTTCCTTCAGTCAGTTAACCTCCAGTGTCATGCCAGTATAAAGTAAGTCTGACACCTGCGTATTGCTGTATCTTACTTCTTGAACAGGCTGCTCTGAATGTCCTCCAACATGGTGGTCAGCCTTGTCTCCACCTCTGCCTCTGGAATTGTCACTTTTGCACCAGAGTCTCTCCTCACTGCAACACATTGCCGTTGCTGCATATCTTTAGGGCCTACTTCCAGGCGAATAGGAACTCCCTGGACATCAGAGACATAGACAAACGTGATAGGGATTCAAGGGCAAAACCTCTGCTTTGAGTGTTTATTGTGCAACATATGTTCCAATGTGCAATTTATCCTGCTCATGGTTTTCCCCTCTTGTTATAAATAAATTATTATATCAAACTGTGTTTAACATCACTGATTTAATTCTGCTCTGCTTTCATTCTAATGTTATTAATGACCTTGAGTTCCCAGTGGTTGAACTTCCATCCTGGGGAGTAGTTATCTCGGAGATCAGACTTCACTCTAATGCCAGCCTCCAGCAGCTTGCTTTGGTATTTAGAGCACTGGGCCAATAGTGCCTCCTTGTCCTCCTCTGACAGGGAAGCCGTGATTCCACATGGGATTATTACAACCTGGAAAGAATAGACAAGTTTTAGATTTGTACCATATGCTATATGTTTTCTATGCTATATGTTAGTGTTAATGATTCTACCTGCAGGCAGGCGACCCTAGGTGGCAGTACAAGTCCCCTGTTGTCTCCATGCACCATTGTGAGGACACCAATGGTCCGAGTCGTGAGCCCCCAGGAGTTCTGGTAAGCCAGCTCCTTCTCACCTGGCCTCTTAGGGTCCTCAAATGTGATCTCAAACATCTTGGAGAAGTTCTGGCCAAGATGGTGTGATGTAGCACCCTGAGAGAGCAAAGTAAATGACAATGGCATAATTAGTTCTAGTATATATTAATAGTGTTAGTATTATTTTAAAAAACATTTTCAGTTCGGCAGATTAATTAATTAATTAATTTCCATTCTCCTGACTTAAGTGTTACCGGATCAAAGAAACGAATGAATAGACAGTTCAATAATGTACCTGAATGGCTCGACCACTGGCAGAGATAAATGCCTCAACGGTAGTAGTGTAATCTCCTCCTGCAAACTTCTCTTTCTCTGTCTTTCTCCCCTTCACCACAGGGATTGCCATCAGCTCCTCATACACCTTGGCATACAGCTCCAGGATCTGAAGAACCTATTTAAAATGAGCACATTTAGTGCTTTGAAATTGAAAATACTGCTTGTAGTTTTATACAACATCACACTATACAGACATACTGTCTGTCAGCACTGATACATCAACATCAGTGTTCAAGTGGTCTGTTACCTCCTCAGCTGCCTCCTCCTTAGTGGCGAATGCTGAGTGTCCCTCCTGCCACAGGAACTCTCTTGTCCTCAGGAAAGGCTGTGGGTGTTTAAACTCCCATCTCTAAAGGAAGGAAGAGCAGAATACAGAGAGATAAAACTGGAACAAATGTAAATCTCTCCAATTATTACAGTTTGCAGGCGTGCCAATGTATAATGTGAAATGTGCCTTTTAGTGTAGATATGATACTCAGAGAACACTGACCACAACATTACACCACTGGTTGAGCTTGATTGGCAGGTCTCTGTGGGACTGGACCCACTTAGCATAAGCTGGGTACATCACTGAGGTAAACAGAGATAGACACAAGATTATACACCTGATTATATGTTGGCTGTATGTGATTCATCAGATGCATTTACAGTCTGGTATATATAAAAGAGTTGCAGAAGATCTGTGATTCACACCTGTCTCACTGGTGGGTCTGACAGCAATAGGCTCCGCCAGCTCTGTTTTTCCTGACCGTGTTACCCAGGCAACCTGACAAAGGTGGCAAACCCATCATTAATACTTAAAAATAATTCAAACTACTTTACTGTTTTGCTGAATTAATCATTTGTTTGTTTAAGTAAAATGATTAATTTATTATTGTTCTGCTTATTATTTTGTTCCAGAAAAGTCAGAGTTACCTCTGGAGCAAAATCTGCAATGTGGGACTTTTCCTTCTCAAGGGCAGCTTGAGAGACAAACATGGGGAAGTAGCAGTTCTCCACACCAAGTTTTTTAATTTCCCGGTCAAAGAATTCTTTAATAGCCTCCCAGATGGCGAAGGACCAGGGCCGGAGCACATAGCAGCCACTAACATCGTAATACTCAATCATCTCTGCTTTAGTGATGACCTGAAGAGGAACAAAACATTAAATTAGGTTATTGTGGACAATAATATCTACATGTTACAAAAGTGGACGACTATTTATTCAACTTGCCTGAGAATACCAGTCAGCCAGATTCTCCTCTTTCTTGGCCTCTAAGCCCAACCTGACAAGAGGAAGACAACTACATTAGTGCAAATGTGAAATTTATCAAGGTCACTTCAAACACACTAAAATATAGATGGTTTACACGTTTAGGTCTTACAGCATGTGTGTTGATTATTTTTTTTATAAGTTGACACAAAGAGCTAAATGTTTTACATGATTGTGTTCTCTTATCGAGAATATGAACACAGATCTTTTTATCTTTTTGCCATATTCAAAGCTGAATTGATTAATTACTTAAAAGATATAAATACAGAGCAACCTGGGATACGACAGAGACACTGATATGTCAAGTCAGGCCTGGTTAGCTATCTACTCTATAGGTACAGTATAAAGACATGCAGGGCCCACGATCATTTCTGATGAGTGCATTAAAGAGACTGACACGCAATCACTTGCTAAACAGCCATGCACAGCGAGCAAACCATTTTCCTGCTGACCAAACACCAAGACAGAGCACCATAGGGACAAAGTGTTAATCCCCAATATTAACACAACTTTAATTTTGATCTGAGGAACAAGATTTTGTCTGTACTTTTTGCATCTTACATCAAATAATCTTTAGATAAAAAAAACCTTTTCCACCTCAGCAGATCGTTAAAATAGTTTCTGGGGTGCTAATGGGTCAAACTAACAAATAAGGGTGTTTGAACATACATACGATGATAAGCTAACGTGCTTATATTTGGCAGGTTTTTAATGGTAAGCGCGGTCAGGCCCCCAATTTAGCATTCTAGTGTTACTCACACTTGCTAATTACTGATAAAACAAAAGTACACTATAGACAATGCAGCTCCATGATTTGTAGGTATTTTATCATCAATCAGAGTGAACTGTTGGCCCGTTGGTGGAGCAAAGAAAGTCAGCTGATGATTAGAATTCATCCTCCGGACACCACCTAGACCAAACCATGCGCCGTAGGTAATATACCTAATTAGTAGTTCACTACTGTAAAGCCAGCAATTACATTTTATCCCCAAAGCTGATAGCAGACACAGGGCAAGCTATGAAAACCACACCAACCATGCAGACTCACCAATTTGATTTAAAAAAAACAAAAAACGCTCTTCTCTCTCATCTACAGCGGCATTGAGTGCTTTCAGATGATCCATCTTCTGCACCCCAAAAATGGGGCATTACCTTCTCACTGCTGTCCCCACAGTGCTTCAGTATTGGTAATGAATTGTCAAAGACTACCCATTTACCACAAGCTGTTTGGTCTCTATTGATAAGCCGACGGTTGTTTAATGGTTGTAGACGAACAACCTTTAGGTGCATTACCGCCAAATCAGATTACACTACAGTACCAAATAAATCAGGTCTAAATATGGAAATATCAGCCCTACTTAAAAACAGTTAATACTCTTTATGTTGTATGCAGTAGCAGTATCAAAAATTTCTAATGATAAGACCTCCAGCCCACTGGTCCCAGTTCAAAACATGGGATGCAAGAGATATATAACCACCCGCCTGCACAGTGACAGCCATCCTTAAATGTGAGCAGATTTAGAAATCATAATGCAAGAGTTTATATCACCAATCACAGAGTGAAAGAAAGATTAAGTTAGAAAAGTTGACTTTGGATGTAAAAAGCAAAATAAAAATTTGTTCCTCAATATTTTTTTTTACCACAACTAATATTTAATGTCATGAGTACTACAATTTTCTGAACATCTTTCAGTTTGGCAATAAAGAGATTCGTGGGCTACTGCCCTTCACTTCTTTCCAGTCTCTCACCGTGTTTGTTTTTTGCCTCCTTGTCCATCTCCTGCTCCTCCTGCTGCTCCTGCTCCTCCTGATGATTCCTTGCCTTGACCACCCTTGTCTCCTTTACCCTTTTTGCCTCCTCCTCCTCCCTGTTTCTCAGACTTGTTCTCTTTCTCCTTGCGGTTTTTATCCTCTCCTCCAGTAGCTCCAGCAGCAGCCACTGGTTTGTAGTCCTCTCCAGTAAGACTCTTGTACTTGTTTTTTAGGTCCAGTAGACTCTTCACAGCTTCATCTACCTGATCCTGAAACAGAAAGACAGTTATTTTTTCCCTCTCCACAAGAAGCTAGTATTTATTCCAGCCTGTGGTCAGTTCCTTACTTTGGGGGCCTTCTCAGACTTTAACTTCCTCACCAGTTCCCCCTGCTGGGCCACATGTGAGAACAGTTCCTGTGCCTCTGGAGAAGAACTGGACTGTGTTGAGGAGCTGGACTTGGTGGGATTAGGGCAAACTGTGGCTTGTAGTCCTGGTTTGTAATCCTGTCCAGTCTGCTGCTTGTACTCTACCTTTAGAGCCAAGAGCTGCTTCACAGCAGCATCTACCTGATCCTAAAGGACAGTCAGTGTGAAGAGAATCAGTTAGTCAAAGCAGCACTAAGAAAAACAACAAAGGATTATTCAGTGATCTAAAAGGTCACACAGTAAAAAAACACACAAGTCCAACACGAGTCCAATAGTAGGGACTTTTCCAGCATTCACTTTTCTGTAAAATCAGTTTAACTCTCAGTACGGGGTCTGAATTACAGCTTACACATTTTAGCTCTAGTACTAGCCAATCAACTACATTTGTTTGTACACTTATGGTCAGACATCACCCTGAACCCTTGATGTGAATTAATCTGGTCATTTGAAAAACGTCTCGTCGACAGCATTTTTAAAATGGAGTTTGTATTGGTACTGAGATACTACTCATAAATGACTGACATTATTTAAAGCGTCACAATGATAATTTCAAATATTTTTCATAAGCATAGTTTGCCACTGCCTGCTAAATTGCATTTGGATACCTTGCGGGCTTTCTCAGACTTCAGTTTCCTCACAACCTCTCCCTGTTGTGTAACGCGCTCATAAATGCCAGAAGAAGAGGACAAGCTGGTCACAGGGGAAGGAGTCGGGGAGGCGGTGGTGGGCAGGGCCATCCCTGGTTTGTACTCCTGACCAGTCAGCTTTTTAAACTCTGCCTTTAGGGCGAGGAGCTTCTTCACTGCTACATCAATCTGGTCCTGGTACCATCAACAAACCATCTTATTGTTGCAGGTGATTAAGGGTAAAACTGACTGGCATGCAAATGACGAGGACATGAGCGTTTACTCGACAAACGCTAGTGGGCACGAAAAATGACGGGACAAAATCACTCAGTTTGATATCCACAACGGACGGATGATTTGGCACAGAGTGGATGACTGGACAAACAGATGTGGACATGACGTGCGGCTGGACAACCAGATGTGCACCTAATCAGTTCACGGACAAAGGACTGTGAATGTAATTCTAGACAGGACAAATGTCCTCGTACCTTGGGTGCCTGCTCTGCCTTCAGCTTTCTGACCAGCTCACCCTGCTGGGAAACACGGGTGTATGGGCAGGAGGTGGTCTCAGTGGAGGATGCGGGTGGAACTGGAGCAGATGTGGGAGGAGACATGCCTGGCTTGTAGTCAATACCTGTCTGCTCCTTAAACTGAGCCTATGGAGAGGGAAATATTGACATGGAAAATCATTTAAATGAGTAAGTGTCTTTACTTGCTGTTGCATTTTCATTCAGTTAAATCTGATGCACCTTCAGAGAAAGCAGTTGTTGAACTGCCTTGTCGACTTCATCTTTAGGGGCTTTGGCTGTCTTTAGCTGTCTGACAGCTTCACCCTGAGCTACGATGCTAGAGAACAAGTCACCAGCTGAGGCTGAGGTTGGTGCTGGGGCAGAGTTTGAGGCAGTCTTGGCAGGGGTGGCAGGCTATGATGAGAAATAAGGCAGAATAGCAGATGGAAAAGGAGATAAAGACCACTGGTGTATAAATAAAAACATATGAATGAGGTTTTCTTAAAACACTCACTGTTTTGCTGGAGGTCTGACTCTTGCCTTTGTCCTTGGACCCAGCTGTCGGCATCTCCTTTGTGTGTCCATCAGGGATGTAGAGCAGGACACAGGGGCTCTCCTTGCAGCTGTTAGGACTGTGGATGTTACACAGTTAGACAAGGACAGCAAGGACAATCCAAACAGACAGAAAACTGTGACAGTACTAAGGTGATTCAAGTGGGTATTTGATTGAGGTTGTTCAACCACACAAACAAGTTCCTTTCCCTCACCTGACTGGCTCATAGGGCTGGTCGCAGATGTAAAATCCTCGTCGCTGGAGCTGGATGATGTCACCTTTTTTCACATTCTTCAGACAGGGATCTCCAAGCATCTTCTCCTCCAGCTGAAAATATATGCCAAGCAAATATATGTCTATATATATATATATATATATATATATATATATATATATATATATATAAACAGAAAACCTGGCCAGAGATGACAAACATGCGCTTGGATAAAGTTGAGAGCACACATTGCAGGACAGACCTTGCTCTTTTTATTGATGTAATCCTTGAAGTCATCATCTTTGGTGATGACAGCTTTGGAGATGAGAGGCTGGTAGTTGATGCAGATAGTGTGCACAAGTGGGGCACTGTTTGTTTCGGTCAGCCACGTGATCTTTGTTGTCTTCTTGTAGTCTGTGTTGTCTAGGTTCAGACGAGCTTCAATGGACACAACCTTACCATCAGCTCCTCTGAGAGGAGAAAGGGATGAACACATGGAAAAGGTGAAAATACAATATATCATAGCATGTTAGACACGGCAGCACTTGTTGTTTGAATTATCTGAGCAATGACAACACATACTTGTTGATCTTGGTGATGATGAGGTTGCCCCAGTTGATGAAGGTGACCACCTCGCCCTCTGTGAATGTCTCTGCATCTGCACCTTCAATCAGAACTCGGGGGCCATACCAAACCTCCTTCATGCCCACCTCTGCATTCTGGATAGGCATGAAAAAGATGCGCCAAAATATCAAGGTGGGTTTATACCGTATTTTGTTGATTTCAAAACATTTTTTTCTAAGTGACTGCAGAGGAAGGCTTCTGGCGTGCCCTTGATGATCAGGGCTGGTCGAATGACTTACAGAAATAGCTGTAATTTGTCACAACAGAGGTGTGCCCTATAATTTACTGTTCTGACTTTAGAAAGTCTGAACTGTCCATGCATCCATATCAAAACTAAAATGTTTTACCTACAACCTGGTGTGCACAGTTCATCTAATCAGACCTACAGTACTTGTAGTCGGGATGTCTGTCCTGGAATCTTTTCTTTGGAAATTAGTAAAAGGGCAAAGGGTCTTTCATTAAACCTAAATAAATAATATTAAAGGAGAAAGTGAAGGTAGGCAAGAGACTTACCTTTGGGTGTTTGGCCACCTCCTTCATCGCCTCTGTAGCCTCTGGTATGGAAACAGGAACCACATATGAGGTAGACAGAGCTGTGTATCTGGGAGCTACTGGATCAATAACCTAATACACACACACACACAGACAAACAGACACAAGGGAGGTCAGTAAAATAAAACTGGTCCTAAATGACATCTCTGCATACAAAATGCGGAGTAATGAGAGGACAAATCAGAAAAGAACGATGCAGCTTCATTCAAAACTGAAAACTATCACCATCTTGTCAATGATAAACGAAGGAAGTCAGACACACAGCATGGACGAAGTGCAAAAAAAAAAAAAAGAAAAGCTAATTTCAGGAATGAATAATGTCTGTATGCAGCTCAGGGAACAAGCTTTTTCTCAGCCTCCATCCTCTTTCACTATTTTACCAGCCAGCATTGGTGTATAGGAGCATGAAAGAGTCTCACTTAACATCAGATGATGATCATCTCAAAAGGGGGCATTCATTCTGTTTAGACTTTACCCAAAGGTCCCAAGGAAGAGCTGATGGATGCCCCCAAAGCATACTTACCATGCTAATTTAAAATGTCTTTTCATTACACTTCTTTTTTACATTACCGTATTTATTTTGGACAGTTGTTACAGAAATAACACATCTATGGTCTTAGCAGTACTGGGAGAGTCTGAAAAATATTGACTGAAAATAGTAGTAAATCTGACAGTGATTATCTTTGGCCTCATCATATAAAGGTGCATGAAACGGCACTGATTTAGGATGTAAAGTGTGAAACACTTCTAAAATCTCACATAAATGTTTAACACCTTAATCAAATAAATATAGAAGTGGAAACTCCTCACTCATATAGCTGTAGGGGAGTCTGAGGATGGAGGGAAGAGAAGAGATGGAGGGAACAGCATGAAGAGGCAGGATTTCACACTGGGTATGGATGACCTGTGACTGTCTGAAAAGCCTTCTATAACATTCAACCATCCCACTCCATGGTTTTAAATTGGTCAATATCACTAGAGGACTTATGTCCACTTTATGAAAGGTCACGAACTTATATACAATTAATTATCAACTTCATAGATTTATTGGCACCTACAGCTGAGATTTGTAAGTTCTGGTCCAACAAATTAATGAGACTTGGTCCCAGTGTAGATTGATGGACAGGTCTACAGAGCACACAATTAAAACGTAAGGCCACGTTCAGTCCTAATATTAACGTCCATCTTGGAGACCACAATTAAAATCCAACAGTTATGACATGCACAAAAATAATTTCAAAACCTTTACAGATGATATCCTCATTGCCAGAGAACTTGACATTATCTGAATACCATTTCTATATCCTGTACTACATGTAAATATATACAGTATATATGCTCCGATCATCTGTTTGGCTGGTAAAATAGCGAAGACTGCGGTGGATTTTCCGGTAAACCAGCCCATGATGAAAGCAGAGAGGTTGTGGTAGAAAATGGGGAAGACAAGGAGGAAGAGGAGGATTAGGTGGAGGAGTACCTTCAGACAGCTAATTGGCAGCTTGGAAACAGAAGAGTGAGATGCTGTTCAATGTCAGATACAAGGAGAGGAGGTGGGGATAAAGGTAGAGACACGTTTACACAGAATGGACCGCTGACAAAGGTTACCCTAGTCATTACACCTTCCTGGTTTTGTTTCTCTCATACTTGCCACTTTGCCAGGCCGGACTTTTTTGTCTTTTACTCACTTTATATCACTATGGGCTGAGAAAATGTAAATGATAATTGGTTAATTCATGGGTTTTCCAGGCTTGTCCATTAAATTCTGAACTATTACCTAAATACTGGACGATGTGAACTAAAAATGTAATATTCCCCTGCTATAGTAACACCTTAAAAACCTGAAACTGTCTGAAGAGGACAGGGAGACGCAGGTTAGTTGAACATGCATATGAAGACTGTGGCAAAAACAGGAGCAGCTGTTGGTGGAATCTCAAGTCAAGTTAAAACTCCAGTAAGACTAGTCAACCAATGAGGGGTAAAAAACATCTTTTTTTCCTACTGAGATATTGATCTCACTCATTAACTTCAAACTTGACTATGGGATGAAGCAGCAGGTGCAGGCAAGGACATACTACACAGGGAAAGCAACACTGATGTCCAGACAGATGAAAATGAGGGACAACAAAATATGAATACAAACATCTGTGAAGTGTGAAATAAAGCAGCTGGTTTAGTTTGTGAGATTTTCAGTGTAGGGACATTGTGGAGGGTAATGACGAGGTGAGGCGGCAAATGAAAATTGATAACAGAATGAGAACAGCAGAGGAATAAGAAGCCATGCTAGCAGTGAACCACAAGAAACTCTCTGAACCCCTGTCAATCACAGGCCTCATTCTTTATGTTTCAGCTCTTCCATGCATCACATTTTCTTCCGATCCATTTGGAGACTGTGGTTGTAATCAATCTAAATATCTGTGGTAGCAAATGTCAGCCTCACAGCCTAAATAAATACTCAAAAACTAGTCTTTTGTACTTTTGTACAAAAATTATTTGACAAGTAAAATAACTTGTTTACAAACGGACAGGTCATTTTAGCTGCAAAAACACGTTTACACAGTCTAAGTCTATATTTAAGTGCACACTGGTATGATTCTTTGTGCTCTATGGTAAGAACAGCAGAGTTTATTGGTACAGTAATGAAATAATACATTTTAGTGCTACAATAAAATGATACATTGCATTGCTGGGTCCAGACAATAAAGCCAAAGAATGAAATTTACCTTCTTATTGAAGGCCCAGATCTTGTCCCACTCCATGTTTACCACTGACCTCGATCCTCCCTGGAAAGAGAAGAATCAAAGAAAATCAGTACATCATTTTTGCTTGTAACATTACATTAAGGACAAATTTTTGAATAAACATAGTGGACATTGTGGCTTCCAGTTAGCAAAGTAAAGTATCCTGTTGTATAAAAGGTTCTACTTCATATGTTCAATCCCTCTTAAAAAGGATGCAAAATATAATTTGTGCCATGTAAGAGCTGTAAATGAGAACATGTTGTTAATAGGTTCCAGTAATCATACTTATCCAGCTAATTTGGCTCTTTGGATCCAGTTTTAATGATTTATTTGTTAACCTTGGATTAAAGGTAGAGAGAGTGGACAATCATTATTATTCATTACTGGCTGAGGGCTGACTGTCAATCACGTTGCCAGGTGATCATGATGTAGAATGTTTTTTCAGTGTACAACTTTTTACAATGTTTTTTAAAAATATAATGTTTTTATAATCATTAATCTTTCCTCCAACGCTATAGGACAGTTAAGATTTTTGTCAGATATGTTTGCAAGGCTTTATCATTGTTTTAAAGCTCACATTTGCCTCTGTAACTATGGCCAAAAGAAGTACCTGTGCTGCTATGAACTGCTTCAGACCCTCCACAGTCATTCCTCTCCTCAGGACTCCTCTGACAGTGGGGAAGCGAGGGTCATCCCTACAGGATGACACGAGAATGAGAACTTGACAGAGGGAAAGTCAAGTGAAAAGAGGAAGTGAAGAAATACTAAGTGATTTATCTAAACCTACCATCCATCGACATATCCCTGGTCAACAAACCAGGTGAGCTTCCTCTTGGAGAGCACTGTGTTATTGAGGTTGAGTCTGGCATATTCCCAAATGTAGGGTTTCCTGAGGCGCAGGGCATTAATAATCCAGTAGAACTGCTCATCACGGTCGTGGTACTCGGTGGTCCTAAGAGCATGGGTCACACCCTCCAAGCTGTCCACTATGGGGCAGGCAAAGTCATATGTCGGATAGACGCTGCAAAACAAACATGTGAACCATTTTCATGACTGAAATTTGCAGAACATACCGTAAATACAAAAGGATGCAAACATTCCACATGCAATGTTGCTTTTACAAATCAACAAAGACTAATAGGTTAAGCACTTGTAGTTGTTTCCAGTGCGGGGGTGGCTCTGTTTCTTGCAACGGTACAGGGTGGGGTCTCTCATACAGCCATTGTTGGACTTCATGTCAATCTTGGCCCTCATGCAGCAGGTCTGACCAAACTCTGTTCCAGCCTTCATCTCCGACCACATCTTCATGTTCTGCTCCAAAGCTATGCATAAGACAGAAAAAGACTGTTTTGGATTTTTTGCATGTTTGCATGTAATTTCACTATTCACTGTACCCTGTGTCCATGTACGTACTGTTATTTCTGCATTTGGACTCAATGCGCTGCTCCCTCTCCTGCTTCATCTGCTCAGGGGGTGTGTTGTCAATGTAGGCCTTGCCCTCTGAGAGCAGCTGTTCACCAAATCGCATTATGATGGGGAAATGATCACTGGTGTAGGTGAACTGATCAGGATGAATGCGAAGCATGGCGAGATCTTCCAGGATAACCTGCCGAGAGGCAAAGATGTTAGTAAATAAGAACACACACTTATTTTATTGGAAAGTCTTTTTTCACTTTCTTGGAAATAAAATTAATAATTCACAAATTACGCAATTCTATTTTTGCTCTGAGATATAGAATGCCTCACCTTCTCAAAGTCCTCCTTTTCCTTCTCTGGGTTGGTGTCGTCAAAACGCATAATGAGCTTGCCTTTGAATGTGAGCTGGTAGTGCTGGTTGAGCAGAGCAGCCTTGGCATGGCCAATATGCAGGTATCTAGAGGGACGGCAAAATGTCTCCATTAAAAAGGAATAAACTCTTGCTGCACTCGGAGGGATCTTACAGTTGTTTTTTATCTGAGTGTTCCATTAACCGCAGATCAATCCTCACCCACTGGCCTCAGGAGGAAATCGAACCACCACCTTTCCCATCTCAGCTCCTGGCAAATCCACAAACTTTCCAAGATCCTGCTTCTTCTCACCTGACTGTTGAGTAGCGATACAGTCAGTCAGGAATACAGGAAAAGTGTGCTTTTATAAGGCCACTGATTAACTGTTTTTTTTCTACAGGGGGTTGTGTAATCTTTCCACAAGATATTTTCACTGACTAGCTGATTATTGCTTGATTATTCACTATAAATTTTCCAGTCAACCTCTTCACATGTGTAGAATTACAGATTGATAATCTTCCAGTATGTTCTTTGTCTTTATATTTTGTAAAAAATAATATGTTGAAACAAATTATTTCAAGTAATATGTTGAATAATAATGTTGAAACAAATTATTTCACTTACATTGGATTTGGTCATGGGTGCTGTCTTAGTGGTATACTTCTTGCTCACAGCAGAGAAGGGAACCTGTGAGCTCAGGAAAGAGAACCAGCGATTGATGTGGGAGAAGGATTTGCCCTGACTTGGCCATTCCTCATGCCCTGCGGAGAAACAAACACAACCTGTAGCTGTGCATTTCACATTTGCACCTAGGGGTAGTGAAGCAGATAGAGAAATAAACTGGTGTTAACCTTTCAGGGCAGCCCAAACAGACAAATCAGCCAGGGTGACTGCATGTCCAACCAGGAAAGTCCGCAGTGAAAGGGCCATATCCAGCTCATGCAGTGCCACTGTCAAACCAGGCTGACCACAGAGACGACGAGCACTAAACTCCAACCAGTGGTCAACCTGCAAACACCAAACAGAAAATGAAATGAGAAGCAAGAACCCTGATATGTTGCAAAATATCTCAAATACACAAAAAAGATGCACACCTCAGTCTGCTCCATCATGTTTGCTCCATAGAGCCCGAGATCAGGGGCCACTCGAGCCAAGTACCGACTGATAGAGTTGACATCATTGAACTCGATTGCGCTGAGGGAGGGACAGAGAAAGTAGATGTGTCACATTTTCTATGTCTTTTAAGTTACCTGGCTTGGTTTTACAATGTTTATTGGCATCCAGCAAGACTGATCTTTGATGAAAGAACTGGGTTACGTACTCTGAGATGTGAAGGCAGGTCTCTTTGCCTTCCTCCACTGATACCTGCACGCTACTCTTCATGTGCTCGGCTGCCAGAAGGGCCCCTGCAGGACAGAATGTGCATGTTGTTATTCACATTAACAGCTTGAATTAGCTTGAATCAGCAGACATGTTATCCATTCATTAAGATGCTTCAACTCTTTTCCAAAAGGATTCCTGTTTTTCTGAATAAACATTATATAGATGGCAACATAGATGCCAATCTTCACAGACCGCAGATGTTTTCCTACTGTCTGAAGATACTATGACCTGGATGACCAAGAACCTTCAAACATCTTTACAGCCATTAATCAACAGGCTGAACTGGTCCTGCGATGTGATTTCCACGCACCCTCACGTGTTTTCTTGAAGGCTGAGCAACATGCAAGCATTATCTGAGCCTGCCTCAACAGCAACACACAGCTACTCATGTCAGTATTCAAGTGTTGACTAATGTAAACTAATGTACTTACTTTATGTACTTAGAATTAATAGAAATAGGGCTACATATGGCATCAAGGTATTCTTCTGCATACACTTCCCTGAGAGTTTTAAATTAATAAAAACGATGAGGTAACTACCAAAATACGTTTTACCACATTACTAAATATTAAAACTTGTTAAATGGCAAAGCTGAGCAAACGCAACAGAAATAAAAACATTAGACCCCCGCCCCCCGTTCCACGTTTCAGGACGCTTGCATCAGCCTGCTGCATTAACCACAAACACACCACGGCGCTGTTGTCAGAGCATTGTCATCACACTACTGAATATGACAAAATAAACTCTCACACATTAATATGACATGTCCTGGTATAAAAACGCTTCAGCAACATGTAACACAGTGTGTGTTTAAGTCTAACCGGAGTTTAGCTAGCCAGAGTTAGCGTCTTTCAATGAGCAGTGTGATGCTTCTTTAAAGTCAATGATGATCTTTGATCATTTCCAAGTTCACAGAGACTTCTTGCGGTCAACGTGCGGGTGTTAAATTAATCTCGTGGATAAAACTGGACGTGTACGAGTGTTGTGTGGGGTAGCTGCCCTTTTTAACGGGAATTTTGTCAACTGTCCAATCTTGTTCATTTGCGAGTGCCACGACAGCATGTTAGCTAGCGCATTCTTGTTAGCTACACACAATGCTGTGCAGTGGAAGAGCCGCCGGCTGGAAACGTTAGGTAACACACCCCATTTTCACTAATATGGACATACCGTCCAACCAGATTCAATACATATATAGGTCAAGTTACAGGCGTTGTTGTTTCGCTAAAGAAATTACACAACTACTTCACAATTCATGACAATGTTTGAATTTTCCAGCAACGGCTTTTAATTCGGCTAGTTTACACGGAAATAAACTGCACGACTTATTTTTTGTATAGTTTTTTCCATTCATAATTTAAAAAGCTGTTCCATTAACGAGGTAATTCCAATGACTGCTCCGGTGTCAGTCTGCAGGAGCCAGGATATGTGAATGCACGCAACATTATATTATAGCATTTTCTATTTATGTTAGTCACAGTTGTTAGACTGACACGTAGCAGCCCCTCACTAGCCTCCTGTCACCGGGAGTGTGCACACACAGCAAGCGGCTCAGGCTCCAGCTAACTGCTGCTGCAACTCACCTAGAGGCGGGTTGCTTGTGTTGATGATGAGGTTTAACGCCATACTGTGAAATCTTTCTTCCACAAAGGTGGTGAAGCCTTTTCACTGTTTAGGACACTCAACTAAAGTCTGCAGACAGAAGACTACTCTCCACACCGACAGCCCACGACTGGAAAAGACAAGAACCAGCTTCGATGGTTTGTTATGAAGGTTAACTTACAACTTGGAGGAGCACTACTGCCCCCAACTGTACAGGAGGATAGATAGATAGAAAGATAGATAGATAGATAGATAGATAGATAGATAGATAGATAGATAGATAGATAGATAGATAGATAGATAGATACTGTGTATTTAAATATATATGTAGTATTGTAAGCAATAAAATATTAGACTCCGGAGGTCAGTTTCTGAAGTTAAAAAATAATGTGAGACGACATAGTAATTATTCAGCTGTTCAGAGGAGGTTGTGAAACTCTGCTTTCATTCCTTTACAAAAACCTTTCCTGGCTTTCAGTAAACATCTGCGACAGAGGAAACCCTTTACTTCCTCTGTTTCATTTGGAGCATGATAACTTTTTGCTTTGGTTGTACCATGGTGTGAATCATAATAACAATTAATATCAGCTAATAAAATATTACATTAAAACGATATGATTCTTCTTGATATTTTTACATATTCCATATTTTTACATATAAATCAAATTAAGTCCATTGGATGCTGCTTTGGTTTGAAAGATGTAGGGGTGACATCAATGTTCTCATCGTTAATCCTTATGTTCATGTTTTTTGCCCATCTCCATAATGTATACTGAAGACAGCAAGGCTGATTGTGGATAGAAGCCCTTTACAATTAGTCCTGTCCAATACAATCAGTATAGGTCGCAATTAACAATGACCATATAATCTTTGAACAATATAATACTACTATAATAACTATAGTACTACTACTACTACTACTGCTACTACAAGCACCACCACCGCCACCACCAACAATAATAATACATTTATTGACCTAACCAGTAACTGTTTATATCGCTTTGTCCATGATACGTGATCCTGTCAACCTCTGGGTGCCACCGAAGTAGCGGAACTACTAGAAGAGACAGCGTTTCTGCCCGGACACATATCCCTTTAGCTCTGTGGTGTGTATTGTCCATCGGTACAGAGCACATTTCCATTGGTGTTTATATCTGAAGAGTCTCTGCACTCACATCAGCACTGACTTTTGCTGCGGCTCATTTTTATAAACTTGGCAAAGAGCAGCGTTTTATTTAGCCTCCTCACAACAGAGGAACGTCTTCCTGTCATCTTTGTTCCTTACCCATTCAATAACGTGCACGATCTGTTTTCTCCTATTTACAGGTTTGTTAACTTGATTTAGCTACGGTGTATTTTTGTGTCACTGATTGCGTCTTGAAAAATGTGTTGAATAATTTTTTCGTGCACATTATCTAGCATGTCTTTGTACATGTTACCAATTTACACGTTTTATACCCTAGATTGAACATAGCCTGAGTATCTTTGTTTGTTTTTTTTGGTGCATTTTAATCAGATTAAATAAATAACTTGTCTCAAACTATGATATACAAAACAAAACTCTTCTCCATTAGGTTATACACAGTAACTGTCAGCACCAGATGACAATGAAAATAAGCTTCAAGGTTATTAAATTATATGTTTAATACAAAAACCTCAGCAAGCAGGTGGAGGGGACAACGCATGTCAGAATCAGGTTCAAATACCAATGTGAGTTTCAGTGCTTGAACTCATATTCTCATCCGTTCCATAGGCGTAGTCATCTGATGTCTGTACTCTGTGCCTCTTCTTAGGAATGTCTCAGGACAGTCAACATGGGAAGTGGACCATCTCCAGCAGCGACGATGATGACAGTGTTGAGCGTATTCCTCCTTCTGGCACTACAACATCTACGTCCCACACACCTGCTGCATCTAGTCACAGCCCACTTCTGTCTACTTCGACCTCTGGCCCAAAACTAGAACCTGCGTCAGCTGCTGTGGAGGTGAAACCAGAACCAGCAAAGCCACCTGTATCCTCGCTTATCATTGGTTCTGAGGCCAGACAGTCTGCTGCTAAGAACCAGGTGAATCCAGTAAAGTATGAAAGAAGTCCTTCACTGGCTGGAAAACGGAAGAAAGAGGTGTCAGATGGTTCAGGCTGGGCTCTCTCAGATAGTGAGGATGATGGTGATACTGATATGAAGGGGAAGAGCGGTAGTAACCTACAAAAGAGGACACCTCCAAGCCCCAAAGCTAAGAAGACAAAGGTGGAGAATGAGCGTCCCCCTAGTCCCCATGGCCGACTCTACTACATTGAAGAGCCGGAGGACTTTTTTGAGTCTAGTATTCCTTGTCTGAATGACATCTACAGGTTTTACCTCAACAAGGTCACAGGCCTGGACAAGAAATATAACTGCGGAGCACTGCACATAAGAGGTGAGTAATGTTTTCTTTGATGAAGTCTGGTGGTGCATCCTACTTTGATATTTCAAAATGAAAACAAAACTGATTCTGTTTTCCCAATTTTGAAATCACTGGATTGCAACTGCCGCCGTCTGTCATCATCACTTTTACTTAAGTTAGTTTTATCAAATAATGTTTACTTTCATCCAGATATCCTCTCCCCGTTATTTGGAACCTTGAAGGAATCTGTTCAGGTGAGTAACCGTGTAAACTGTTACTGAACCTATTTTCACGTCTTTGCATCAGTGACAGCAGTAGCCAGAGGAATTGTTTTCTGTTTGTTCTCTTGTTATTATCATTAAATCAGGCAGAATAACTAGTTTATTTTTTAATTGACTTGGATCTTGGGCAATCGATTGTTTTATCACATACAGAATGTAATGGATTTCAGTCATTAATATACAGTTTTTCTTTATAGTTTAACTACTGCTTTGATATTGCCTGGATGGTTAAACAGTATCCATCAGAGTTTAGGTAAGTTCTGCTACCATCATATTATTTCAAACATATTCCCAATTTACTGATTATTGGGAACCTTGTGAGGTCGCACGTTGAGTATAATTGATATGGTATGGTTGCAGTGCCCTTTCTTGTTATGACATACATTCATGTAATCTGGTATGCATTTGGTAGACAGTTTCTAAAGGTATGCTAAGGCTTTTTAAAGCCTTCAATTCACACATTTCTAATGTATTAATCAAGAGAATTCACTGTAATATATTTTTTTCAGAGATTGTCCCGTGCTGATTGTCCATGGAGATAAGAGAGAGGCCAAGGCCCGGCTGATTCAGCAGGCTCAGCCCTTTCCACATGTTCGATTCTGCCAGGTACAGACTCACACCAGAGGAAACAATTAGCAACTTGCTTGTTATTATTTACATTCTGATCTGTAAAGTAAAAAACTGCTGAATTCCTGTTAGTGAAAGGGTTATTCACTGTTTTTCATTTTAATGGGACTACTACAATTTATTTTCCGTAACAGGCCAAGCTGGATATTGCCTTTGGTACTCACCACACGTAAGGAGAAACAGATTATCATTGCACTGTTTGTCTTTTTTAAACTACCTGTAAACTACTTGCATGAATTTATTCTTTTTTGTGTCTGTTTCTAAAGCAAGATGATGTTGCTGTGGTATGAGGAAGGCTTCAGGGTCATCATTCTGACCTCCAACCTCATCAGAGCTGACTGGTACCAGAAAACACAGGGGTGGGTCTGTGTGTCTGTCTTAGACCTTTTTACCCAGTCACACAAAAGAAGAGTCGGCATGATTTGTGAACTTTTGTAGTTAGTTGCATTGTATCCATGTTTGATTATGGACATACCTCTTACCTGTCAACCAGGATGTGGATGAGCCCTCTGTTTCCACGATTACCAAAAGGCAGCAGTGCGAACGCAGGTGAATCAGCCACCTTCTTTAAGAGAGATCTGCTAGAATACCTTGCATCTTATCGTGCGCCAGAACTTGAGGACTGGATCCAACGGATCAAAGAGCACGACCTGTCGGAGACCAGGTAGATGTGAGGCACTGGCAGATACACGTGTGTAAACATACAGACATACACATACATTCCTTCGTAGCCCTTAACAATTTGTATAAATTGGGACATCAACTGTCCTTAACTCTCAACAAGGGTCAGGAAAAACTCATTTAAAAAAAATCCCCTTTTAACACTGAAAACAATCTAATGGAGATGATCATAGGACTTCCTCTCAGCAGTCTAGGCCTCAAGCTAAAAGTTTTAAGAATCATTAAATATGCCCATAATATAACAAGAATCTAATATCTGGATTAACATAACATTAATTTTATTCTTTCTCATCAGGGTGTATTTGGTTGGCTCAACCCCAGGCAGGTATTTTGGCTCAGACATGGAGCGTTGGGGCCACCTGAGGCTGAGGAAGGTAAAAATTCTCATTCCACTACTCTCTTTGGTAGTTGTCACAAAAGTTGTCTGAGACAGAAAAGTCAAGAGCTGCCTAAATTTTACTATGTCCTTAGGTTATTACATAGTTGCATCTAATTATATTCTGTAAATTTTTTACTGTAAAGGAATATACAGGGGGTCCTCCAGTTACGTCGGTCGCGAATTACGTCGTTTTCGTAGTTACGACACATCTCCCGTGAACTTCCTTGTTTGTCGGGCTAAGGGGTTTGCCCCGTAAATACGTACAGACTTCACACGAGAACGAGTTGGAGAGCGCTCGCTCTGTCTCTCTGCAGCGCTGAGACGTGCTGCAGAGCCTGCCAGCACCTCCACAGCTGTGTTTACTTATGTGAAATGGCCGGCCTGCCGGCGGGGGAAGGGGGGGGCGGAAATGCTCATTACACTCGTGATCTCAACCCCTACGGTGTGTCAAGAAGGACAAGAGGGACAAAAGGCAATTCACCATAATAAACTCTAATTTTAGCGTGGTGTTATAGCGACATCTGGTGGCACAATGTATGCACAATGGCACAATGAATGTATGGTCCGATTTACGTCGAAATTCGCTTACGACACATTCTCAGGAACGAATCTCCGACGTAACTCGAGGACCCCCTGTATAAGTAACATCTAGAACATATAAGTATATCTAAGAAACATTTGTTCTACAGATCCCAAGTACCAACCACTTTAACAGGTCTATTACATATTACAAGGCTTTGCAGACACTTAAATTTTAAGGTCAACCAGTCATCACTCTCTAAAACCCTTTTTATTTTGTCTATAGTAAATTTATTGGTTGCATGGGTGTGCATTGAAAATGCTCTGCTTCTCTGGGAATTTCCAAGTCATAAGAGTTTTGCCATAGAAAAGCCTTACAGACTTGGATGTATTTGAAAATAGAAACCTGTCAACCCACAAAGTTAACCAATAATAATATATCTAATAAATCAATATATCAAAACAGCATCATCCATGTGTGTTGTTCAAGTATATCACTGATAATGAATTAGAAAATACTTTGCTCTCATCTTATTTGGCTAAGAATAAAGGGCATGTTTATTAAACATGCTGTGAAAGAAGACATGAAGTTTCGTTCTGTATTTTTTTCATTTGACATTCTAGCTGTTGAGTGACCACACAGAACCAATTCCAGGTGAGGAACGGTGGCCTGTGATTGGCCAGTTCTCCAGCATTGGTTCCATGGGATTGGATAAAACCAAGTGGTTGGCAGGGGAATTTCAGCGCACCTTGACCACAATGGGGAAATCCTCCCTCCGTTCGGATCCCCCTGTGCGCTTGGTATGCTCCTCAAACACAAACCTGATGTAGTCTGTTGGTTGTATGATGCACCATTTGAATGCTATGAGAGATAGTATAAAAATGACAATACAAGTTACATTTCTATTAGTATTTACCTTAGCCTAAATCAAGAGAAGAATAGTTTTGAAGTCACATGCTTACCTTTCTTACAGTCACTGCTTAATTGGCTTTAAATTGCTGCATTTCTATTCTGTATGATCTTGTCAACACTCTGTCCCCTTTCTAACTGATAGAAACATCCTGCATGTTTAAGACCCACACAGGGCTATAAACCAAATTTGAGACATTAGATATCACTGAATTTCTAAAGTGGGTAGCTAATGAGCTCTTGTTTTGCAGCTATATCCATCAGTGGAAGATGTAAGGACTAGTTTAGAAGGCTATCCAGGTAAGTAATCTTTTTAATATTTTAAACATTTATATGCTAATATATGTATAGTATGTCCTCGAGATCATGTACAAATACAGTTTGAATTTACCAAATGCATTCATTCATTTATCCAGCAACTGTATATCACACTGACTGACTGTTTCTGATTGATCTGCCTAACGATTAACATGAGCACACCTCTTTTGTCCTCCAGCGGGGGGCTCTCTTCCCTACAGTATCCAGACAGCTCAGAAGCAGCTCTGGCTTCACTCATACTTTCAGTAAGTTCAATACTACTCATTAGTCCCACTGTAAAGGCCTATTGATAGTTACACTCTCAGTAGGTTTCTATTGTTGCAGTCTTTTTTTCTCTTTTTTTCACCCTCAAAATAGCAGCGGGGTCCACTGAGGGTTTGTTTTACCATTTGATAAATGCAGAACAAATGGTAAAGAGCTAGAAGCGGGATATTTGCATGCAATTGTAATTGAGTTAGATCTACCAGTAGATTAGCAAGTTGACAACCTCATTACAAATCAAGACATTTTAGAGGATTTAGATGGATTTCAGTGAGCATTATGTTGAATTAATTTGATGGGCACATTTTAAATGTAGACATGTCTGTGTAACACTACCGAAGATGGACTTCCAAAACGACTGCTGTCACATAACCTAAAAGCCTTGTGTAGAGCTGGTTAGCTACCGGTGTCTGTCACTTTTGTCTTTTGTTATACTCTAAAGCTGCTTGGTGGTTAATTTATGCAGCTCTGTGTAATTTATATGACATGAAATGTATGAAGTTTTATTGAACAGATGAGTGAAATATTGTGTGTGTGTTTGTGTAGCCGCTGGAAGGCGAATACGACAGGACGAAGTCACGCAATGCCACACATCAAGACATACATGAGAACAACACCAGATTTCTCTCAGCTCGCCTGGTTTCTTGTCACAAGGTGAGTGGAAAATGATTTATGTTTTACATTTACACATATATGATTATAGACTTTTATTTAAAAAATAACAAACCAGCTTCTGTGTACTTGAAAAATGTATATGCCCACAACAACTACAATAGTCTGGAACGATCATCTTATATTATCTGTATGCTAAAAGGATTATTTCCGTCTCACACAAAACTACTGAAACTGTCTTTGTATGTCCTCCAGTGCCAACCTGTCCAAAGCAGCCTGGGGTGCACTGGAGAAGAACAACACTCAGTTCATGATTCGTTCATATGAGCTGGGAGTCCTCTACCTGCCCTCGGCCTTTGTAAGAGCAACACTCATCGACAAATATTGTTAATATTCATTGTTAATAAGTGATTGCTGGAGAAATGGCCTCAGTGAATGGAATTTCCAACTGAATGATAGTGTAGAACATAATATTATATATTTCAGATGACATGACAAAAGTTTTTCTAAATTATATAGAAGTTTTTTACCATTAGAAAATATTTTCTCCCTTTAGGACATGAAGACCTTCCCTGTGGACAAAAATCCATTTCCTGTCTCCTCATCCTTCTCTGGTTTCCCTGTGCCCTTTGACCTTCCCCCTACATGCTACTCCTCTAAAGGTACAGGTTTGATCTGTAATAATGCGGTTCATACTAATGTGTGACATGGACTGAACTTAATGATCAGTGTTGCAGCAATGTCATCATGTGGAACTGAGGTAAATGCAACAGTGTTTTATTATATTTTATTATATAGTAATTAATATTAGTCAGTGCTGTTTTAGATATTATGCACGGTCTTCCACCTAGGCGGTAAATGAAGGCACTGTGACAGACATAAATGCTGCATTTTGTCCAATCTAAAGTCCCTTTTACTTATTTAAACATACTATCCATCTAATTCACTGATTTTTCTGTTTTCAGATCAGCCTTGGATCTGGAACATACCATACAACCAGGCGCCTGACACACACGGCAACATCTGGGTTCCCTCCTGAACACAAACGCACACATACACACACCTACAGTATCTCACCTTAACACTACTGTTTTTTGTAACTGTCAGCATTGTGTCCAAATGTTAGTTGTCAGAAAAATATATTTTTATATTATACTATTCATGTTTTGTATCAATAAACAACATTATTAGCATTGCCCTATTATTTTAGCAGTTGTGCTGTAAATAAAGCAAAAGGTTTTAAATGTGAAAGGAAAAGTTGTCATTCATTCTTGTCACATATATATGTGAACAAAGCATCATAAACAACAGCTCAGCCTATACCAGCCCCTTTCAGATAATGATTACCACACAGAGAGTTATGATGATATACAGGCATCTGCTGATCATCATTAAGTTAGTATTCCCATAGATTATTATACAGATCAAGAGAGATAATTATTTCAGTCATAATGCGTGAAGCACAAAATTGTAAAACTGCATACAACCACTTCACTTAAACATGAGGGCAAAAGAAACAAAGGTACAATACAGTGTATCGTCATGTGTGTTGTGTGCCTACAGTAACGTACAGTAAACTGCGACTCCCGTCGACCCTTGCGTCATTGTGTCAACATGGCGCCTGTCTGCCGGACAAAAGGCGAATCTGTCTGACGGCGGATTGAAGCCCATTTTACAAACAGAGGAGACATTTTGGGACAACTGTCAGTGTCCGTGTGTCACGGCTTCCCCACGGCAACACATATATGGTGGAGTAAACGTCTGTGGAGGCTCGGAGACTGGAATATTCAGGTAACTGAAGTCCTGCAGCTGTGTCTGCTAGCACGGTACATTTCCTCTGCTCTATGGTCATAACTGAAAACTCCAGCAAAAATCCGCCTGTGCTGCGGCGTCTTCCTCGCGGCTCACACCACTGACACTCACGTTAGCGGACTTGTCTGAATAATTAAACGTCAGTCTTTAATTCGGCGTGCGCACAGTTCACCCCCCCAAAAAAACCCCATTTAATCACACCCAATGTCAACTTTTCCAGCTGTTCCACAGTGCGCGCCGCCGCGATAGGTGGTGGTATTTTTTTTTTCTCGTGTGTGATAATTACGGCGTTAAAAAGATGTAACTGTCACAGAGTGGGATGATTTGTTCCGCTGGTAATGGGTCAGTTTATATGATGTATGCCGAATCTAGCATTTAGTCCTTATTCTACCAAAAACATGTTAAGAAACAGTCTCACTGACTGTTTAAATAAAAACGGTCAACATTAAAATCTTTTTTTTTCATTGAGATTCGACGTGAAAGTTGTTAACCTTAAATGATCGTGCTGTACCGGGGCTATCTGAACTTCAGGGCACTGCAGCTCCAGTAATATTTACAGAACACAGGTTATGGTTGGGATCACAGCAGGCTCTCTGGGTTTATGAAGGGGAATCCAGGTTATGTTTAACGTGTTTATCAGAGACAGATAGTATAATCTGAGAACTGACACACATGGTCATACAAAGCCCCAGCCTGTTTCTTGTTATTGTGTTATCTTGTTAATGTGTTTGTGTGGACACTCCCTTGGGAGGTCAGAGGTCAAGTTCAGCTCCAGGGTGTTTTTGTCCTGCTGCTTAGTAAAGGTAATGTCATGTTCCACTTCCACAGCTACTGACATCCAAGAAAGACAGGATCATTTTCTACACTCCAGTCTTTTTTATAATTATGACAACAGGAAACCACCTGCAGGGCTTTAATGAGGTACAGCGAGGCTCTTGTCATTATCTTACCACTGTTCTATTACAGACCTCAGTGTGGGTACTGGGATGTAACTGTTTAAGTAGAGAAAGCTTTTATTGTCATTGTCACAGTACACTTATACCATAAACTATAGAACGGAATTTGGTTTCTGCTTTTTAACCCATCGCACACACTGTGTGAGCAGTCGGCTGCCATACAGTACATACAGGTCAAGGCACCCAGGGACTAAATGGGGTTAAAGGTCTAACTCATGGGCCCAGGGTGGTGCAGAGAGCGGGATTGAAACCCCAGCCCACCGCTCTAACCATGAGGCTACCACTCCATTAGCTGTGGTGGAATAACTCTTTTGTTCACCAGCAGAGGTGAGAAGCACCTTTGTCCAGATGTGACAGTTTTAAATGATACAGAAGCTACTGTGGCCAAAGTATAAAAGTTGCCTGGTTCTGTTTGAGAAATGTTTCTTTTTGATGAGACATGCTCTGGTACATTGGACTGTGATTTCTCATTGTTTCTCAGGACAGGAAGGAAAAGTTGTGTTTGCTTCTTGGTCACATGTTGTCATTGTGTCTTTTTTTTACAGTAGTCCCACCTTCAATAGGAAAGTTGATTCCCTGCCCGTGTGGCTGAGAGAGACTCACTGTGCAGATAAATAAGGCCAAATCTCATTGACTCATGACTGTAGTGACATTTCCTGCCCTTGTTGCAGTAGGATGTACCAATGCATTGCTCATGCACACTGCAGCAAGTAGGGAAATAATACACACCACTGAATTAAAGTACAAGTTTTGTTAACCACAGTTGGAGTTTTTCTTAACTTTTACTAAAGTAAAAAAGTATGCGTAGCCTTTGACACTTGAAATGTAGCTTGGGACATTAAACCAGTTAATGGGACATGCCGTGGATAGAGCTTGTTCAACTCTGATCTTACGAAACCAGTCTTGTCGCTCAGAGACAACTTCAGGTGCTGTTTGACGTTAATGTTTGTTTAACTGAGGAGAATCTTATGCCTGATCACTTCTTCAATTAAGCTGAGATTGGTGGAGTCGTTACAGAGCCACAGGATCTCTGAAGCTCAGAGTGACTCTCAGGTTCTCCTTCAAGTCACTATGACCACTGGTTGCTCAGTTTGACCAGATGACCACCTCTATGAAAAGTCCAATAAAAACAATAAAGGCCACAATGTTCAGTCAAACATTCTGCCTTGTGCAAATGTTGTGATAGCAATCTCATGATCTCTGTCTCAACAGGATCCTGTCTCTGAGCTCAGCAGGCATATTCCTTTAACCTCACGACTCTGATATGCATTGTCAGCTCTGAGACCTCATGTAGACAACTGTGTACCTTTCAAAGAACAAGGATCTGAATTTGGTAGAAGCTAAGATTCATACCAAAGAGTCAGAGTACTTGTCAATGTGATATTTCATGGTTTATCCTTTTTTTCATTCTAAATAATGAATAATAACTTTCAGTAGTTTTATTTTGGTCATTATTGCATTTTGAGAATATGTATAAGTGTTAATGTTATTAAAACTTTTACTGACTAAGGTCATTCATAATGATATATTGCCCTACTTGTCACAAATATCTAGTGAAAACCGCTCAAAATAAATAGTTTTGATCAGTTCTTACAAAACTGGGAACAAACTAGCCATAGTTTTTGCTGTGGAGTATCGATCATGTTTATCAGTCTAACTGACTAACAGTCTCAGGCATGACTCATCCTCTGCAGCACAGAGAGAAAGTATGGAGCTTGGCTGCATGAGATGTAAATTTTTCTTGGCATTTTTCCCAAGACACACACGCACACACGGCCTCACCCTCCCTCTCCATATAAGTGCTGACATGTCTGCTGACTTTGATTCTCTACTCGTCCTGTTTTTTTGGTCTCCTTGGGCTCTTGAAAGAAAAAGCATGAAGACAGATGTGCTGTCTCATTTGTCTGTTTCCCCTCCTTTTTCAGCTTTTATCGCTGACTGTTATTGTGACAGTTGTTTTGGAAATTAAATCTTAAAATACAACTATGCAGCTGTATTTGGTCTGAAGACATATGATACAATATATGAAACAAACCGCGTCCATAACATTGTGTGATGATTGGAGCAGAAAACATTCACCGTAAAAAAAAAAGAAAAGTAGGAATGCACTACAGATCTGGAGAGCAGCTGCTCAGCTTTGTCGTGTGTGTGTGTGTGTGTGTGTGTGTGTGTGTGTGTGTGTTGTAAATCTGCAGGCAGTAAGCTAAAAGATATGGCGATAATACCTGACAACACCATATTGGAATTTGACTCGTGAAGTGCGTCTTACTGCTTTCAAACAAAGTAAACAGTTGTTCTAAATTATGGCTCGTATGTAAATCATCCTTGAAGTAGATGTTGTTGTGTTTACCTCCAGGATGTTCCAGCAGTGTGAGGAGCCTCGTTTCACCATCGAGCAGATTGACCTTCTCCAGAGGCTCAGGAGGACGGGAATCACCCAGGCGGAGGTCCTCCATGCCCTGGATACCCTGGACCACCTGGAGCGGCAACATGGACACAAGTTAACCCATAAACCTTCATACTTGGCCCGCCCATCTTCCTTGTCTTCATCCAGTACTGCCGCCGCCTCTTCCTCCATGACTTCCGCCGCCACTCAGACAAGCTTCCCAGATAACCAACTTTCCTTGTCACCTAACAATACCTTTGACAGTACCACCCTGCCTCTGCCAGCTCCAGCCTCACCTGTTGTCACTACAGCGGCCGCTCAAAATGGTCTGGTTGCTGTCAGCAATGGCAAGCTGTCACCACCCCGCTTTCCTCTTGGTGTCGTTAGTGGTAGCGTGACAGCACCGGGCTATGGGTTTGAGGCCAGTGAAGAGGAGATAGATGTAGATGAAAAGGTGGAGGACCTGATGAGGTAAGAGCAAGTTGAACTTATCTTAACTTCAGACGAAAAAAGACATCAGAAGACACTAACAACTGATTATATACTTTTATATTCTACTAAAAGTGATTTGCAGACTTTTTGTAAACTGCATTTTCTATCAAGCGACAGAGAGGTCAGCCACAAATGTGAAAACTAAAACTGTCCCATACAGTGCATAATCATGACTGAACACTGGTAGTGTTTCAATAAACAAGCAGCGAAAGGACAACCAGATGACTGTATAACTGTGTAACTGATGGCATAAAAGAGACACAGGCATACTGTAAGTACTGACTAACTGTACATGGATTGATACAACCATGTCAATAATCAATACTTGACAGTGACAGGGTTTTTGGAATGAAAATGATGTGGTTGCCAGAGGACAGGGGTTAGGTGGTAGCCTAATGGTTAGAGTGTTGGGCTTGAGGCTGGGGTTCAAATCCCGCTCTCTGCACCACCCTGTGCCCTTGAGTAAGGCCCACAACCCCAGTTACTCCCCAGGTACCTGGCACTGTATGTACTGTGTATATGGCAGCCCACTGCTCACAGTGTGTGATGAGTTAAAAGCAGAGACCACATTTCATTGTATAGTTTAGTGTATAAAGTGTACGATGTCATTGACAAATAAATCTTTCCTCTTCTAATCCCAAGCCTGATTGACAGACTTGCTCATAGCCCACACCAAGCGTGAATATGATACCACCATTACTACACACATGGGCATATGATATGTAGTACATATACACGTGCACGCACACACACACACACACATACACACACACACACCCCTCTGATCCGCTCATCTGTAGTCTGCAGTCAGACAGCAGCTATCAGAGAGTTATTGATCTGAAGGTGTTTGACGATGCAGAGGAGCAGACAATGTTACAGCAGAATCCGGACTTAGATTCCTTCAGCTGCTGCAGCTACACCCTTTCATAGCCTGAATATGTGAATTGCAGCATTATAGATGGCTAAAGTGAAGTGACTGTCGTCTTGTGCAATGTGTACTAGAAATGTCTGACCATTAGAGTCGTAGAAGTTGATTACACTTAGTGTAAACAGCAAACTCTTTGTCCTTATAGACGGGACAGTGCATTGATTAAAGAGGAGATTAAGTCCTTCCTGGCAAACAGGCGGATTTCCCAGGCTGTGGTCGCTCAGGTAACGGGTCAGTATCAGCTTCATCAGTACTTTTAACCAGGCCCACTAAATCACTATCAGAGGAAGTTAATGTTACAACAAGCATGCAGCAACAGAAGCTTCAGGCCTGACTCTGGTCCTTTCCTGCCCAGGGATCAGTCAGAGTCGGATCTCCCACTGGCTCCTACAACAGGGATCAGATCTCAGTGAGCAGAAGAAACGAGCTTTCTTCCGCTGGTACCAGCTGGAGAAGACCAACCCAGGTAACAGCACTGCAGAGCATCAGGCCAGTGGACAGTATATGTTCACTGCATAGTGTCAACGTGGGGGTGGCACAGTGATTAGCATTTGTGCCCCACAGCAGGAAGGTTCCCATGTTGAACCCTGGTTCAGATGGGGTTGTCCTGTGCAGGTTCATTTTAGACTCTAATTAATAGAGTATATTATATAGACTAGGGATGTTCCATATGTTCGAACCAACTATTAATTTCCGATACTGATATCAATCGATACCGATATATGCACCCCCCCAAAAAAAAAGTCAGATTCAGGCACATGTGTGGTAAAAATGGTTACATTTCCAAAAACACTGCGCCCTGTTGCAACTCAGGCACTCTCTAAGGCAAGGTGACATTATTATAAACTTTAATGGACTATGGTATTTCTGACTTCAGGTGCTACTTTGGCTATGCGAGCTGCCCCACTGGCTCTGGAGGACATGATGGACTGGCAACAAGCCCCGCCCCCTTTTGGCAGTGCCACTGGAGGCTTCCGTCTTAGGCGAGGGAGCAGATTCACCTGGAGGAAGGAGTGCCTGGCTGTTATGGAGAAGTGAGGAGGAGGAGTGTTGATGAAGTGTCAGCTGACTATTAGGTATCAGTCTGTTGTTTATTTGGTTTGTGTTTATAACATGGATTTGTGTGTGTGTGTGTGTCTACACAGTTTCTTCAGCGACAATCAGTATCCAGATGAAGCAAAGAGAGAGGAAATTGCCACTGCCTGCAATGCTGTCATTCAGAAACCAGGTGGGCTAATGCTGGACTGCATGACTTACTTTGTAATTTATAGTTTTTATGTTACTGTAGCAGGGAATAGACATGTGAATCAAGTGTTCCATGAGGACATTGTCATCCATTTACATATCACATATCAAATCAGAGTTATTTTTAATAATATTCACAGCTTCACTTTCAACATGGGTGAAGCTGTGAACCTCTGTGTTTGTCTGATCTGAGTGTGTGTGTGTGTGTGTGTGTGTGTTCTCTGTCTTGTAGGAAAAAAGCTGTCTGATCTGGAGAGGGTCACATCTCTAAAGGTCTACAACTGGTTTGCCAACCGCCGCAAAGACATTAAGAGGCGCGCTAACATTGGTAATGTCTACCTCTGGGGGTGTGTGTGTGTGTGTGTGTGTGTGTGTGTGGACATATGTATGAGAATATATGTTGTGTGACTCCAGAACTTTAGCTGTCATTAGCCATATTCTAAACAAATCAATACACACAAAAGCTTTAACATATGGACACATATTGTGATTGACTGCTGCAGAGTTTCACACTCACCTGGGAGAAGTACATGTTCTCAGCAGCATTAGCAGGACACCGTTCTTCTCTTTGCATCAGCCTTTGTTTCATCTGTGAGTGTGGTCGTTGTTCGAGGTCGATATGCTATGATCACGTTTGTGTTTTTGAAGAAGCAGCCATCTTGGAGAGTCACGGCATCGAGGTTCAGAGTCCAGGTGGCCAGTCCAACAGCGACGAGGTGGATGGCAATGACTTCCCTGACCAGGTAAACCCAACGTAGCTTTATCTGCATCCTAACAAAAGCACACAGCTGTATCAGCACTGAGCAGCTCAGAGGAGTCAGTGTGTGCACCGGGCTTTATACAGTTAGGCCTGGTCACTTAGTTTAACAGTGCATGTAACATTATAAACAAATCCTTTTTTTCCCCTGTTTCTTAATATCTGTTTTTATTGCATTTTAATTAGTAGTTTGGGTTAAGAATAAGGTTAGTCATTCAAATATTTTAATGTTATTATACGCCTATGTTCAGAAAGTACAGTTCACAATGGGACTTCTAACATTATGAACAAGCAAGTTATAAAGTGAAAGGTCAGAGGACACAGTAGTGTGACAGTATTCCTCTGTCGCAGTACTGTGGGACGACAGGTTACTGTATGGCCTGTATCCTGCTCTGTTGCAGGGCTGTGAGGTGACTGTATTTGACAAGAGAGCTTCAGCCAGACAGTTTGGTTTCAGTCGAGCTGACCTCTCCTCTCCAACCCAGGTACAGCCGAGCAACAAACACTGCCTCAACACTGCAGACTGTATTTATCAAGGAGTTTTGGTGAGGAACTGATTTGGGAAAAAAAAACAAAAGATACATTGTGCCACAAACCTTAGAATCACTCCTTATATTTTTCCTTTCAGGTTCCCTCACTGCTCCCCAGCTGGTTTTCCACCTTGGGTAGAGGAGGCTTGTCTGGACAGAGGGGTGCTTCTCTAATTGGCCGCTCCATGGCAACAGGGACGGGTTCACCGGCTGAAGGCTCCAGGCTGACCGGCGTGTCTTGGTCTCCGCCGTCCCCTTCCCTCCAGGATGAACCCACCATTCACAGTGTGCTGTCCGAGCCCCAGGACCCAATCGGGTTGGAGAAGGCCGCTGCCAATCAGGTGGATGAGGCAGGGTGCAGTATGGAGAACGACATCAAGACGGAAACACTGGAGGATGAGTAAAGTAAATATCGGAATTGTCATAGAGAGAAGAGGTGTGTTAATATGCAAGCAGATTTTATAGGAATGTAATAAGTGGAAAAAAAAGACCAAAAGTCGTGTTAACGCCAACCCTGAGATACCTCCCAACCCTACCTCCAACCATCAACCTGCTCTGCTCTGCTCCTCAAGGCATTACTCATGTATTATAACAGTGAGAATGATAACCTCTTCTATGATCAAGTCCCCACCAGCAGACTGTGGAATATTTAAAATGCCAGTATAATAATAAATCAAACAAATAGAAATAAGAATTGCCCAATTATGACAGTGAGTGATGTGTATTCTCTTTTTTTACATTATTCCACTCTGGATCTGTTTTTATTAAGGCATTTTAAATCTTCTACAGAAGCCTGAGTAACAGGACTTGATGCATTTGTGCAGATTTCCTTGAAAACCTGCATTTTCACAGTAGGACAACACTGTATTTGACACAGGATAAAAAAAGAAATTCAGGGTCTCGCACTGTGATCTCAACACAACTAAACAGCCTCAAAAACAAAATACGACTTTGAAAGTTAAGTTGGTTTTAACTGATTTTAAAAATATGTAGCGCATGTCATTACAGTAGATTCTATTTTACATTTAGCTGTTGAGTCCTTCCAGTGAGAACAAAAGCAGAATAAGCTTAATTTTCCTTTAAAAATGTCAAGGTCCCATCACATAAGAATAAGTATAAGCTGAGAAGAGAAACAGAATGACCCAGTCCTTTCTATCCCTACCATGATTAAATAAGCTCTGTATATGGAAGCAAAGAATGGGTACAATCATTTGAATTTTACTGAACACCTGAATGCCTAATTACCAAATGAGACAAAAAAAAATATCAACTGTCCAGTGTTTTTAGACACTAAAAAGAAAAACAAAACATATGCTGATATATGTTGCGCTTTAAGATTCCGAACTTGATCATGGTCCTTTGAATGGTGGACATTGGCTTTTATGAATTTCGTTAAGATTCAAAATCTTCTGGCCTCTTTGCTTCCATATCAATAACATGTAATATAGAAAAAAGTAGCTACTAATTCCATAGGTGTGGCAGGTAGCCAGAAGACTGAATGTGATTTGTTTAAAAACTAGAAATCTGTACGTCCAAACGACTAATCGTTCCTATTGTTCATTTGTGCCCAGTTACCTGACAGACGCTCAGGCAGAATGAATAATCACTGTGAGATCATCTATAATCAGTTCAAATCAGTCAGCTGAGAGGGATTCAACAGTGTCGTAAAACTGTTCAGATATTACAGGTTCAAGTGTAAAGTGAATACATGCATATACTACATGCGTATATATGCAGATGTACACACAGATACGTATATACACACACACACACACATACACACAATATATATTACATAAACTGTGAGGGTATGTGTCTATATATACCCTAATCTATTTCTATTAGTATCAGTATATAAACATATTAGCTTCAACTGACAGAAACTATCTATATGAGTCTTTGTTGCTGGCGAAAGATGAGTGAAGCATTAGCCAAAGTATTACGTTTAAATTTTATGTATTTTCTGAGTGTATGATAGTCATGAATGAAACTATGTATTAGAGATGTGCTAATCAAAGACACATCAGATGTGTCACATTATTGCAAGTTAAATGCATAGTTTTCCTTTTTGGGCATATCTTTGTTTCTGCTCGATATGCCATGTGTTCTAAACACATACGTTCGTGTTTAAATTCAGTTTTCATTTCAAATGACACTTTAAGCACCATGACACTGATCCAACAGAGTCCCTGCTGTTCAAGCGTTTCACTGATCAGTGTGAGAGAGGCAGACAGAAGAGAAAGGTGGTCTTTAACCGAGACATACTGGTTTGATCAAACTAGTCACATAGAGAAATATTTATCACAGCACAGCCATCGTAGAAGTCCCATCTGTTTTCTGTTTTACATTAACCTTCATGAGGAAGATTAAATATCAGGCTTCTTAACCCGTTTCAGTCGTCTGAATACAAATCATTTCCAAGAAATATTATTGACTTTACATTCATCCCACTGTAGTATACATATATATGCATGTTATCCAAAACACAACCAGCTGCAACAAGCAATGACATTTAAAAACGCCTCGCCTCTTTTAGCTGGCTGTTTTGGTTTTTTGGTAACGATCACTATAAGTAATTACACAGACACATTTGTTCCTGATTCTATATTGATTAGTGCAGCTTTGCTCCCTGTCGAGGTTCTAGTTCAACACATTTCTAATGATTGTGAAAATGAATGAAAGTTCATTGTCAGATTACGGCTTGTGCTGCACAGAACCACTTCAGTTACGTTAACTGTTAAGCACATGAGATGTGCTTGATGATTTTTACGTTTTTTAAGTGCCTTATTTTTTGCCTTTTATTTTTGTTCATGACAGACTTCTACAATGGCTGTAACGTGCATCAGAATGCAAGGAACGTACACAGATGAACGGTGAAGTGGCTCGTTTCATCATTGTTCATCTCTAGGTGCTTTTTAGGCTCAGCTACTAGTTCAGAGTTAACGCTCGACACAAATACCTCACTAACGGCCCCCTTAGCTACAGAATAAGCTAACACTCACAAGTCCTGCCACCACCGCTGCTGCAATGTGAATCCGTTTAAACTGCTGGGAATCAAAGAAACTGTAGAGCTGAGCTGATCAGATGAGACTGACAGAGAACTAGAAAAATACGGAGCTAATAACGGATGTGTCAGTGTCCTTTTTAAAAAGGGAAACTCCGTCTCGAACTTATGCCTATAAATATAAATAACTTGGAAAGCAAAGGGAAATTCCACTCCAAAAAAAGAAAAACATGGAAAAGTCCATGGAAAAAGTTTTTTTTTCTAGCTCATCCTGGTGGAACACAAACACATCTCCAGTGTTGGCTTCAGACAAAATGTTTGAGAAAGTGTGTTTTGGCGGAATGTCCCTTTAGCAGTAAGACAGCAGAGCTGTCCTGGGTGTCTTTGCTCTAAGCGTTTAAAGGACTCTGAGGCATCATTGGTCAGTTATGTAGCCTTGTTTCAATTATTTACACCAAATGATCTATATCTGCCCTCCGACCGAGGGTTCGAACATGTTGTCTTTACTTTTGAATCTGCTAAGCAGAAGCCTTTTCTGAAGTGAATCTATAGATTCATGCAGGACAAAATGCTGTTCAGAGATTATTTCAAGATTTTTTTTGTATCACTGTTGCCTTCATGTTTTTATTTTTAAGTTGTACTTTGGAGCTCTGATGTAGGATTTTTTAAAAAAATAAAATCTCAACGCAAGCAAGAAAAAAGGGGAGAGAAATGAGAAAGATGAATTAGTTTCAAATCAATAAAATCCAGCCGAACACACAGTGAGTGTCGAGGGTAAATGAGAAACATCAGTGAGGTGTACAGCAGGCTTGGTGTTTGTTGCTCTCTGATTTTGTTTCTACCTTGTTAGTTACACATGGTTTGAGCTCCATCTACCTGTTTATTGTACATTTCAGTTTGTGCATAGAAAATACATCATGAAATGCTAAAAATAGAGAATAACCACAAAATGTTTTTCTACAATTGACTGAGGTGGAAACATTGTTCTATTAAAAATTTTAAAAAAGTGTATATTATAATCAAACACACAATAAGTCACAGGTATCATAGAAACACAAGAGCAGCATGTTTCACTTAAAGGATACAAATCCAGCTGTATCCTGCAATGTGTCAGACTGTTCATGTGCACTTTGTTACTCACAGTGCTGATGGCAGCATATTGTGTCTTCTTCTTTGGTACAAATGCAGTTCTACCATCTGCCTTCAGTCCTCTGTTGCCTTGTTGTGCTGTTTTGTTTGAAATGGTGAGCATCCTTCACTGGTTCTCACTCCATCCAGGCAGCTGATGTTTCAGATCAGGTCCTGTGTGACACCTGGAAGACCTGGACACGCACCCATCACATTCACATTTACCATTGTTGTCGTCCTCCACATACAGAGTCAATCCTAACTGGCTCATTGGCTGTTAGTACGACAGTTTGGGTGCATTTACTGGGTTGTGGAAAGTTCGATCTGATCTGAAATCTGCTGCCTGATCAATATATATATATTCAACAAAATTATTCCACATTCAGAAATGTTTTTTTAATGTGAGTTTCTTTTCATTCTGGAAATAAACTCCTCAATAACTGCATTTAAGCTGAAAAGCATCAGGATCAAACATCATCAGGATGTTTGCTGTAGCAATCTAAACTGATGTTTTGTTTTTTTAAATCCCCCCTCGTTCGCTTCCATTTCAAAATTTAGTGCCTTTTTTGGACAGTAGACTGTTCGGTAATCGCTGTGTAGAAAATCTACATATGCCTTTTGTTACTTTTTCATCTGTCGGATAAAGTTTGTTAGTTATTTTTAGGGTGTCTTTTTATTGATATTCTATTTACAATGGAATAAAAACTGATCAGAGTCCAAGCAGTGTGTCTTGTTTGTCCTGTTTGACAATCACATATGTAAAGCTGTACTGTCAGTGACGTTTGAGTATCCAGATCCACTCCTGAAAATATCTCATGCTCAGTCTGTTCCAGCAGATGCCTCAGTAAAGTTAAAATGAAAAATGGACACCATCTGTCTGCTCCATTCACTGAGAGAAAACACAATTTAAGTTTAAATTGCAAAAAAAGAGCACGTTTTGTTCCAGCCTCTAGCTTCTTTATCATTGAGGTTTCACTGTGAGTTGTTTTCTGTTTGTCCCTTATAAAATCATCGCCTTTTAAGTCCCTGAGAACTTGATTTTAAAACATACAGTTTTTTTGGAACATAATATTCACAGACAGAGCAACAGTGTCCATGTATACTTTTGAGAATACACACATTTTATATGTTATACAAGTATGTGACGCTGCCTCGTCCTACTTTGACCCCGCCCACTTGAAACCAGTGAGAAATTGGTGAACTGCACAGTGTCTCTGTGACACTGTTATAATAACTAACTATTACCACGAATCCCACTGTACTTTAGTTAAGCACAAACCTTCCTGATCTTCAGTGAGTACAAATTATTCAGCTGGGGCAAATAAAGAACAAATCCTCTTGTTAATCTTCCTTTTTTATTTTTTTTCTTACCAGATTACTGTTCAGAGGATAAAAAAGGAAATTCTAAATGTATTATAATACAGGTTTATTCTTTGGATTGCAGCATTGAATTACATAAAACCATTAAATTAATCAAAACCCAAACTTGTGCTCAGATGGTTCTTTTTATGTCTTTACATGTGCATATATACACATACATACACTGAAATGACCACTCTGATGTCGCACTCACACATACAAATGACACATCAAGACAAACCTGCTCCATAGAATCAACAGTAGCAATGATTGATAATGATCAGTCAGGATGATCAAGATATATTAATCATTTTTGCCAGGGCGAGTCCACATTTTACCACGTCTGATGATTCAAATCAATGTGTGAAAGGTTTACAGGGTCAGGGTGGCCTTTTTTATGTTGAACTCCCTGACTTCACTAGCACCAAACCCTCCTCTTCAACTTCTATTTGCTTTATTGTTATTACACAGCTCAGCTTCTTATGGCTGCAGGTACCTTTAAAATGCACCAAGATGAGCAACCGTATTGGAAATTCACTGGAAAACAGACTCAGCTATCAATAAAAAAACAAAACAAAAACAGAGAGGCTGTGGAGCACAACCAAACAGCCACATATTGCTCGTTTGTGTGGTTATTTTTCTACTGTTTGAGAACATACAGAAAGAGCAACGATGCAGTCAGCCCGGCTGTGACGCTGGTGCAAACTGTTCATCAGCTAAAAGGCCTCAGGGAAGAAGTTGGCAAAACACTCAGTCTGAGCGGGGACAGAGGTAGTGACACTCTGACAACTCGCTGCCAAGGCAGGAACACAGGTTTTAGTCCGAAACTAAAATTTGCTACTTAGATGAGTGTGAGTCTGGACAGAGGCTATCAGGTGACGTGCTGCTGCTGCAGAGCAGTGGAGGATTGTGGGTTTCAAAAAGCTCCCCATGTGGAATGATGAGGTTTGACAGTAGCCAACAGGGGGCGACACAATGACCTTGACTCTTGTTAATGGCAAGAGAACCTGACAGCTCCTGTGACCAAATTACTCACAATTAAATAAACCCGTTATTAATGGCGGAATTATATTTTACCCAGAAAGGGTTTGAATGGGTTTAAACAGCACAGTATACTGAGGGTTGTGAGATCAGTATGTTTAGTGAGGGAGCTGCGATTATTGCTGCTAAAACCTGTCTGGCTCCAGTTTGAAGGCCATGTTGTTGCTCTGCACCAGGGGTCCCATAGTTACACAGCTGCAGGAAGCACAACAGGAGGCGACTGTGACCAAACAGAAGAAGACAGAGGAAACCCGCAAGAATAAAACAGTAAAAACCAAAACACAGTGAGGGGCTGGAAACCCTGATCAATACGCCGTGGGAATAAGATCAAACAAATCACATCAACAAAACAAGAGCTAACTGTGATCCTGGTGGTTAATACAGTCACGTGAATAATACTGCTGATGGCTTTGCACTAATCTCTATGGTGGCAGAGCTGAAAACCACTGACATGAAATCACAACACTCAGAACACTTTGCTAACTGCTAATGCTAATTCTCTCTTTCACTGTTCAGCTGTTAAGCCTCATCTGTTAAACGCACGCAGTTGAGACACATGTGTTGATGTCACTCTTTTGACCTTAGATCTTCTGTCATTGAAAATACTAACTTCCCATATGAGCAGTTTTAATGCTTTTACTTGAAAGGCAGTTGAGCAGGAAGTGGGGGAAGAATATTGCTCCCCAAACCCCAACATGTTGAATTGAAAGCAGCGCGTGAAAACAGTGCGGTTGAAAGAACAATAGGTAACTCGAGAGCTATGAAACATAAAAAAAAAACAAATGTGGCTGTATTTTCCTATGCGTACAAGTTTTCCAGAAATGACCTGGGTGAAATTCCTCTGAAGTCTTTTGTGCAAATGAACTGAAGCGCTGATATGAAAACAGTGTAAGGAAGATACATTGTCACATGGTTTCAGAGGCACAATAATATACGAGAACATCCAGAAGCTTGAAGTGATCTCAAACTGCTTTAACAGTGTCCGAACCGAGAGACACACACACACACGCACACACGCACACACACACACACACACACACACGCACACACGAAACTGCACTTCCTCTGTTCATCAATTACTATGAACCACAATTTTAGAAAAATAACCAAACCAACAAGAGGCCAACCTCCATACCACTTTACGACCAGCTGACCAATAACCAATGAGACAGCCAAATACACTAATCAAGCAGAAAACTCAATATAAGGCCAGAAATAAATACACAGATAATAACTAGGATATGGTGACATAGTGTCTCCTTGTCTCATACTTCAGCTCCAATGACCAATAACACCAGAGTTTTCTAAAATGTTCTATCCATCTCTTCTTCAAGGCTCACATTACAAAGTGCCTCCATTTATCAACATTTTATCGCCGTAAAATATACACTGGTCACCAAACCAAAAGGGCTGACATACGTTTTTCAATGTGGGATTAAAAACAAACAAACACAGAACTCCAATCTAGTGGACACAAGACGATATAGAAATAGACATATAGAGTGTTTGATAAATCAATCGATCCATTTACAGGTAAATTTAAAATGCTAATAGCAGCAATTTTCATGGAATCATTTGTGCAAGATTCATTAAAATGAAAAAGTTTTATCAATTTTCATGCGATAAAGGCATGTGTACAAGCATTTAAATATAAATAGTTAAATCACAATTCTTGAATCAAGAAACGCATGATATAAAGGAACAGAATAAAACAAACGATAATAGTGTCTGGACATACTGAGTGCCTTTACGTGCACACGTATTATTCCAAATAAGCTATACGTATGAATCCCAAGAGCATCAACACCAGAAACCGCTGAATTCTTTTGTATATAATAATCACCTGTTACCATAGAAACAGTGTACAACAAAGCCTGACCCAGTGGATGTCAGTAACATGTCAATAACATTGTGTCTCATAGTGTGACAGTGTCATTAGACGCTTCCCACCTCATGTACTGCATGTGCATTAGGTTCTACTCTCCCAGCTCTTCGTGCAGTCTTCATGCAGTGACCCTGATGATATCATCAGGTTTTACTTCTCAGACCTGACAAAGCTCCTCCAGATCCACACACCCCGTGTGACTGTTCACAGGGGTGATCACATCTCCTTATGACAAGTAAACTGAACTTTGAGTCAAATTAATGGAGGAGCCAAGCCCATGTGTATACTGTCTACATTCTTCATGGATTTATGGCACATGGAAATGATCAGATAGAGCTCTGGTGTACTGCTAATGTTTTTACATAAATGAGCCCCCTATGGGATGTTTAATAAAACAGTCATTTAAAAATCCTTAAGTCTGTTCCATCATCTTCATATTTTCCAGCAGATGTGTCAGGAATGTCCAACCGGTTCAAACTGCTTCTTTGTTTAACTTTCTCCCAAAACGTACTTGTCCTCACTCAGCCACCCTGAAATTCTCCCAGTCGTCTCAGTCATCATGAAATCACATAACACATCAACTTTGTGTCAAAAAACCTCTTCAGATGCATAGAAATAATCATTTCTGTGTCCCTCTCACTTACTTTTACTCAACACATACACATGCCTACTCCCACCAATGCATCACTGCACTACGACTGGACAGACAGCGCCTCCTGCTGGATGACCTGTCAAAGACAGACATCCAGTGAGCCTAAACACTGCAGAGAAACATTCTCTAGTGTAATGTGCATGACAACAGCTTCTGTCTGTTAACATGCCACCTGCCTCTATGTTTAGCAACCTCATGACCACAGAAACGTTCTGCTCACACACAAAGCTTCTTATCCAGTGCAAATCGACTTTTAAAGCCGCCAAGAACAAACTACCTTCCATAGTGGCTACACCACACATCTCATCTGTAACACCAACATGACTACAACAATATGAACTTTTGCATACAGGTCAACACTGTACAACAGTTACAAACACACACACAAACATAGACATACACGCGCGCCTCCCTAGCCTCTCCTCTCTACAGTCCCTGAGATCACCTCACACTTAGCATTCACAACACAAACACAGCGAACAGAAATTAAATACACAGAAAAACAAATGCAAACCAAGCTGTGGTGAAGGCACATTTTGGGAGAATTTATCTTCAAGAGAAAAGAAAAGAAGTCCAAGTGGGATAGATGATGAGTCAAGGTGTCTGTCAGTCAGTCTGCAGACACGGTCCGGGACTGGGAGACCTCAGGGGAGTGGCAGCTGGAGCAGGAGCTGGAGCAACTCTGGGACACAAGAGTCTCAGATTCATCAGGGAGAGGACGTACGCAGGGATGCATGTCAGGGTAAATTCAGCACAGGTGAGCAGCCATACTAAGGTTTGAACTCTAAAAAGTAATCTAAATATTTAGACTCAAACCTACACTGTGACTTATTTGCATCCCGGTACAGTATGTCTGTTCAAAAAACATCTCTAAGACAAACCAAACCATCCTCAGCCTCCAGTCCACTCCCCAAAATGCTCTCAATATGATATGGCCTGCTTCTATTCACTCTCAGCAGTTTTCCCAATGACTGCCATTAATTTAGCATTATCTTCCACATTATAAAAACAGTCCTTCTGAGGACTTATATATTCTCTGCATAGTCTTTCATCTTGAATTAACTCTAAACTGTCCCTTTTCTGCTTCCATCTAATATCTGTGAATGGAGTCTAGTATTCTACTATGTCTGCTAGGGGTCTTGGGGTGGCAGTAAGTCAGTTCTGAAGCGCTAGCGTGTTGCATAGCTGGGAGACAGAGGAGGACTGTCTCCTAACTGCTCCAGGACTTGCGGTTCTCCCCTCTGCGTGCCACAATGGCTTCTCCGCGCAGGATGGGGACGTTAGCTGGAGGAGCAAACTCTCTCGTCTGCCGACTGGTCCTGCTACGACTGGACAGCCGGTCTGGGCGAACCAGCACCCCATAACCTGGTTTACAGTGGAAATACCGATGACCTCCGACTGAACCGTCATTCTTGCCTAGAGGGAGAGAACATCATCACCACTTGCAAAAGTTTTCAGCAGAATGATGTTTGTCTTAAATGACCACTGCTCCCAGGATCTGATTCTCTAGGGAGTAAGTTCTCATTTGAATGTGTAATTTGGTGTAATTAAACCTTTAAACTGTGTACTTACCTACAGGAGTATCCAGCTCCACCCCCACCCACACTCCCTCAGCAAACTGAGTCATTCCCATAAAGCGCACTGTCCCCGCCTTATTGCCTCCCACTGTAACATATGCCCCATCTCTCAGCCAATCAGGTAGCATGTCATCACGGTCGCGTTCTTCTTCGTCTACAAAGATCTCCAGTCGCTCAAACCCTTCACCTCCTCCACCTTCTCCTGATTTCATCAGCGTCTGTTTAGAAATAGGGGTTTCTACTGGGACGTTGTTGTGATTGGCTGAGCTGTGTGAAGAGGGCGGAGCGATGATGGCCACCTTGGGGGCAAACTGAGGAGGAGAGGTCATAACATCGTTCCTGTCAGCACCCTGCTGCTGAGGGTTTGAGGGTAATGTAGTCTCAGCAGCCACGAGGGAGGAAGACGAGGAGGAGGGTTGGAGGACGTCAGACAAGGTAACTGTTGAAACACTAGTGGAGAAGTAGCCGCTTGATGACTGGCTGAGGGGGCTGAGAGGGGTGGTGTCATGCGGGTCATGCACAGGAAGAGGAGGGACTTCTGGGAACTCTGCCCGTCTGTCTTTGGTTGGGGGCTGCAGTTTACAGGAACCCACAGTTGTCGTAGAAATTGGGGAACAGATGGGCACATGCAGACAAGGCAAAAAATAATAATCAGAACTGATATTCAATTCCCCCCCAAAAAAATGCTACAACCAATCTTTAGGGTCAATGGGAATAAATGTATTTAAATCTATGGTCTGTTATCCCTATGTATTATCTGATAACTTTCCTTCATTAGCATTTTGAACGCTAACCCCATCAAAAACAATGGTCGAACCAGGAACTACATAGGTGTGTGTACAAAGTATGTGTACAAGCAGCTCCCTGATTGTTGTTAACGTCGCTCATCTTCATGCACAGTCAGCAGGCGTCTGTGTAGCTATACATTTGACCTCTGTCTTTATGGAAATCCAGTACTTACTGCTCTGGGGACAGTACAGACATACAGAACTAATGTGCCATCAGTGTAAATGGGTGGATCATTTCTATTCTGCTCTGGCATGAAATTTAAGCAAATTTATTGGAAAGTTCAGTTTCTAAATCAAATCTTATTCTGAAGTTACCCAACAGAGGAAATAAAACAAACAGAATATAATATGTAAGGGGAGGAAGGATGGAGCACAGCCTCACCGTCTCAGTCTTAACTCGGTTGTCATCACCTCCTGATGATGTCAGGATGCGAGGCACATGCTGCTGAGTAATAAAAAACAATATCAAGACATTGAAATAAGATGCATGTACATGTACATGAGCATGTACATTGACTTCACTGTAAATGTACTGGTTGTCCCAGTCTGCTAGAATTGAATACTAATTTGATTGGTATTATTCCACCATTTACCCTCTAAGAACATTTAAACAAAGTCAAATCTCCAGTGTAAGTTTAAAATCCACTAAAGAAAATGGCACCTTGACCATAACTGTTCGGGGAGTTACTACCACATCTTTTCTGACCTGCTGGCTGTGCGGCGACGGTCTCAGCTCCTTCTTGTCATCCCGAGCTGGAAACAGAGACTTGAGCAGTTTCGGCATCTGAGGAACCAGCGCCTTAACTGAAAGATAAGAGGCAGCAAGTCCTGAACGACCTGGGGGAGGGGATCGGGAAGCAAAAGAGGAGGAAGTGGAGATAGAAGAGAGGAAGGAAACAAGGAAACAAGAGGAGGTGTGGGAGGTAGAGGAGGTGTGAAAGATTAAGACAGGTTGATGAAAGCGAGTACAGGAAATGGCAAAAACCCAAACCAGAGGGACAGACTGTGGAGAGAAAACACCAGCTCGCACAAGTGGAGACAGTCACTTAAGCCATTACAGTGAAAAACATTCAGAGAACATTCTATGAACTGCATAGTGAAACAGGCATTAATAAAAAAAATCAATTAACTCTGTTCATTTTTAAACAGAATTAATCTAAATCATGTGTCACAAAGAGATGAATTCTGACTGACATGGAAAAGAAATCTATGAATCAGCAGACAGAGAAATAATCAGATGGATCAGACCTGACAGTGAGATTTTTATTAATCAACATGAGGAGAATTATTCACTTAGCATCTGAAAACAATGATGCCAAAGAAATGTATACATCGCAACTGCTGGGGATGACAGGAACAGAGGAGAGATGTAAACAATGACAGATCTGCTGGTTTTATGTAAACATAACAGACAGGAGAAGAGATTAAAGGAGAAAGAAGAGCAAGACAAGTGAGTCTTAAAGTTAAATCATTATTGAGCTCTGAATGTCGGCGAAATCCATTAACCCAGTTGGAGAGAAGAATGAAAAGAGAAGGAGCAGATAAAGATGGAGGAGTAAGGAAGGGGGAGTTGAAAGGCATTTAAAGGGGAGAGGAGAGGTTTACCTTGCTCTGGTTCCTGGTTTTGTGGGGGAGTCATAGCAAGTGGAGTAGTGGATGAAGATAGAGAGGCGGTGTAGGTGGAGGGAGAGGAGGCTGGGCGGGGGAGGGTGCGGTGCAGCTGAGAGGGCATGCAGATGTCCTGCTGACTCTCCCATCGACCCTGAGAAGCAGACAGGCAGACAGACGTCAGGAGGCCAGTTTGAAAAAAAGTCAAATATGTTATCACAGCAACATAAGTGCACTCAACTACATTATATGTATACTCTATTTTTTATGTCCATGTTGACATGTGAACAAAATGCAAAGTGTGTGTTACCTTATCATCCAGCAGGCAGGTTGTGGACAAGTCTTGTCTACTTCCAGAGAGCTAAAGATAAACAGAGAGAGCATATGCTGTAATATGTTGGCATCAACTCAATAGACAGAATATTGACATTGTATTTGGGTTTTACCCTGTGAACAGAGGGAGAACTGAGGCTCCGTCTGTTGCTCCGTCCTCTGCTCGCTAGCTGCTCCTTCACTGCCACCTCCTAAAATACAAGCACACACGCACACACACTGCTAAAACAAACAAGCCATGACTTGTATGCTTATACTCAACTACTGTTTTACATGTATCTTGTCTTTCTGCCTGAGACCATCTACCTGTCTCAGTCTGTCCAGCGTCAGAATGTTCTCTAGACTCATGACACTCCGAAGGTACTTCTCAATGGCAGCCTCTTCATCGGCTGACTGGCTGCTGTTGGCACTGGCGGCGAGGCGGGCCAGCATCTCCCTGTCCTCTGATCCAGGGGCATCCTGACAGGAGAGAACAGCATAAAGGCTTGTGTTCCACCCAGCTGAACACAGAATTTATGACATGTTTCTACTTCCTCACCCCAGGGATGTTGGAGACCACCTCAAATGTGACCCCACATCCTGGTATGGTGCTGCGAGTGGACATCCTTCTGAGAAAGTTGTGGGCAAACCCCTGGCGGCCAGGGTTAACGTTGACACAGATTCTCTTTCTGAGGACCAGCTGCATGTCGGCAGGATGGCTGAGCTGCACCACCACTCTGACTGTCAAGTATACCCGCTGCTCAGGCCACACACCCCCACGACTGAGCTGGGGACATTCATGAACGGTGGAGTCCCATGATGCCTCTGCTTTTACCTGTGGGGTCAACAAAGGAAATCAGCTAATGAAATTCTCCCTTCATGACTCAAAGTGTTTCTTAGAAAATTACTTCATGCAGATCCATCCTCACTAAAGCAGCCACAGCAGCCTGAGTTATTGTTGTGACATGGTTTTCTGTGACAGGGCTTTCTGCTGTTTATTTCATTTATTTGTACGCATAAGCCAGTTTGGCTCCTCACCAATCAACTTTGGTGCCCAGTTCCCTCAAACTGAATCTTTACAACAATCAGTAAAAACAATAATAAAAATTGGATGCTGCAGATCACAGCTGATGAACAAGGCAGAGGAATTGGTGTTAAAAATAAAATTGCCAAAGCAGAACCTAAAGACATTCATGAGGCAATCTGCAAATTTTATCTGATGAAAAAGGCATCATCTGGTGGTAACACTGTCACAAGATCACTTTACCAAATCACGGCATCCCTGAACCTCACCTCTCCATCGTAGTGTTTGACAATTTGCAGGTCAAAGAAGTCATCCTCATCTTCTCCAATCAAGGTAGCATCCCAGCCTCCAGTCTCAGGAACCTCAAACTGGTCTTGAGAGCTGAGGTCATCAGCTGGAACAACAATATAAAAAACATTGTCAAGTAGTAAAATAATCAGACACAAATTACTCAATTAATAAAGATGACCTTTTTACTATATAGATCACAAAACAATTAATAAGTCACATGACAGTTCTTAAAATCAGAGTTTGAATGAGAATCTGAATCTGCAGAACTGATGTACGTTTGAGGTTCAGGAAGAGGACAGGAATATGAGTCTCCATTCCTGGCAGAGGAACCCTGTAAACAGATAAATACAGAGTGTGTTTGAGATGTATAACATTTGTTGTGCCACCAAGTGATACATTTTGAACAATTAAAAGAAAACAAATCAGAGACAATAGCACATTCAGCCACGTGTCTTACCATTCAGCAGGTGCGCCAGGAATGCCGCTGCCAGCAGAGGGCACCATGACAGCATTTCTCTCCTCTGTTAGAGTCAAGCGCCACTCCAGCAGCTGAGCCTCCCTCTCCATATCATCCTCCGTCTTTTCTGTGTGCACAACAAAAATGAAGGGGCAAATGTCTAAATGTATAGCATGTATAGCATCCATGCTTCTACAACAATGACAATTACATGAACAGAGGGCTGTGTTACAAGTTTATGAATGTGTAAGTGTAGGTGCATTAATATGTGTGTGTGGTCAGAGTTTCTGAATGTACAGTGAGTGTTTATTGTTGTGTTTATGTGTTACCTGATTTGCTGACCAGGCTTTGAAGGTGTTGGTCGAGGTATTCCTGTCTGTTTGTGAGAGCAGCAAGCCACTGCCGTCGCAAGCGCTCCAGATCTCTCTCCTGTACGACACACAAATTCCATTACTCATTTCTGGCTTCAATTCAGCTGCAGTGCATTTAAGGGACATTAAAAGAGGTAAACAGACCCCAGCTGATTTAACTGATTTACCTGATAACTGTCCATCTCATCTCCTTCCTGGTTTGCTGTGGTGTTCCTGATCTCCACACACCCTACTGACACTGCAAGCACTATCTCTGCTATTAGAGGCATGGTGCCTGAGTCCTGGACTGAACGGACGTCCACCTGAAGCCGCCTTGACTGACCCTAAACATGAGCAGAGTGAGAATCGTCAGCAGAACACATGAGTATTTAGGAAAGCACAGTAGTATGAAAATGTTAGGACATTTGACAGTTGACTTGCTAGTTGCTTGTCCTACCTGTTGTGTCTTCAGTACTATGGCATTGTGTCTGTACCTGTCGAAGCTGGAAGATTCCCCCTGTCCGTACATCTCTAGCAGGAACCACTTCCACTGGGACAAAGTCTCCATTCTCATTTATCTCCAGGATTTGAATCCACAGCTCCAGGCGACGCGTTACCTCGCTCCATCTACAAAAACAAACATTATCAAAATATCTGTCAGACAACACGATAATGGTTTCATCAGTTGCTGGAAAGCTACAGTTTCAAGCCAGACTTCAGTTATTGTGTGTGTATTTCTACCTGTCCCTTAGTGTGCGCGTCTTGGCCTGAATAATGCTGAGGTCCCACAGGGCAGGGTTCCTGCCTGCATCTGCCTGTCTATGTCCATAAACCTCGATGGCCACGGCTCCTTCTGTGAGGTACTCTATGAAATCCTCAGTCACTGACACTGCTACTTCCTATATTAATAATAAAAACCAGTGTCAGACTGACAGCCTTTAAATAACCACCCCCCAATACTGTTCTACAAAAGTATTTGCACACATGCTTAAACCAACAATCTACAAATAATCTTAAACAGTGGTTGCCTATTAGGTTTCTCCTCCTTCCCTCCCATTGTTCACCTTGCAGCTGTCAAACACCACCATGCAGTGCGGGTCCTTGGTACTGGGTGATGAGGATGATGGGTCGACTTCAGGAGCCACAATGATTGGCTCAGGCTGGTCCCAGAAGGAGTACTGGCAGAAGACAAAGTTGGAGAGGAACTGGGGAAGACCAGTGGCCTGCAGGATCTTAATCTGAGGAGGATGCACAGGTTAAACGTAATTTACTAATGTAATGTAAAATGCTAATGTAAAATCAAAATTGCTACATCTGATGCTTTTTATAAAGTGGACTAAACACACTTAGTGTTCCAGTGTCTTCTTACCATGCAAACAAGTTTGCGATCCTGGATCTCAGTGTCTTGGTTGTTGTCTGGTTCGTCTCCTCCAGCCATGTTGTCCTCTAACCCGCCTCCAACCCTTACCACTTCAACATGGAGACGCCCTGCAACCTGGCCACAGATAGAAGAGGGAAAACACATTAAGTCTTGAAAATGCAAGCTTACCATATTGTCATCCTACTGCCTTTAAGAAGACGGTAGAAAGAAAATGCAAAAAACATTAGAAAATGTTGAATGCTATTTGTGTAATGGGTAGTTATACTTGCCACAACACAATGGTATGATTGTGACCCTTGACCCTGAATTAATTCCCTTTGTTTGGTGATGATTATGATTATTTGATAATTCTTCTGTTGATCTGAAATCACTCTAGACAGGTGCAATGGATGGAGTAACTCACTACATCAACTTCCTTGTTGATTTACCTGTGGAACCTACTGTGATTATGACAGAAGATCTGAATTAAAGGAGGGATAATGGACTAAACCTTTGCCTGATATTTAATAGGACCAAGGGATTAAATGGAATTGTATGTTTCCGACTTTTTGGTAAAAGCTCTTACCTCTCCCTTCTGGTTGATGATTGGAACTGCATACTGCAGCTTGACATCATAGAAGAGACAAGAAAGGAAGACATTGGCAACACCTATAAGACTGTGGTTTTCCTGCTCATCAAAGAACGGGTCAGCTCGACGGAAGTATGAACGCATCACCTAGACAAGGGAAAATGGAAAACAGTGTTACCAAAAATTAAATGAATCACAAATTGGCATCAACAGAGCACATTATTTATAGTTCCAAAAGCTGACTCATATTGGTATTTGTGCACTCCCTGCACTACACACAGCAAAGTTGTTGAGCTAACTCACTGGGTTGTCCTGATGATGGAGGTGGTAGTCCTGCCACTCCTGGTACAGCTCTCTCATGTCCACCAGACGGTTCTCCATCTTCTCCAAGCTCCAGATCTGTTTACCTCGACAACGACGTCGAACCTGAATCGCTGGTTCACTGAGCACAGCGTCCCTCTGCTCATATGTGCACACATACAGAGAGGAAGAGAGATGGGGGGGGAGGTAGCCATAGAGATAAAGTTAGGTTAAAGTCAAAGCATAAAAAGACTAAGACTAAACCCTGCATGCGTATATTCATGCATGAGACCTTGCGGTTGGCATTGAGGTTGTCTGATGGGATCTGTAGAGTGACTCTGTACTCAGTGTGTCGCTCCAAGTCTTCTGCAATAAAACAGGCTTCTTGTACCAGGAGGTTTGCCCTCACTATCTGCTCCCTCAACCTTCTCAGACTCCTCACCAACACTACCTCCCTGCAGGAAGGACAAGAAATGTTATGTTTGCAATGGCTTATCAACACGACCAGGATCAACCAACCTACACAACCACAATTACTTTCACCTGTCTTCGCTCCACTGCCTCAGTCTGCTCTGAGCACTAGTTGAATGGCTCATCCCGCCCATGCTGAGTCTCTCCAGGCTGCGGTAGTGAGACTGCTGTCCCGGACCTTGCTGGCCAGGTGCAGGCGCTCCTGTGGACAGGCGGTCTGGGGTCAGCTTCTTGCGGAGCTGCTGGAGCTCCTGCTCATACATCTGCCTCTGACGCTCCAAGGCAGAGCGCTTCTCCTCTTCATGCTGCCTCTCTAGAGACTGGAGGACTGCCTGCATGGGGTCTGATAGGACACAACAGAGAAGGGTCAGAAAACAGAGACATAAGTATGAAATAACAGAGAGATATTTCATTTTCCTAAATCCTCCTTACCATTATTGCCCAGGGCTTTCATCATGACCTCTGTCTGGGCGAACTCGTAGGAGAAGCTAACTTCACTGGACACTTCACTGGCTGTATCACCATCGGCATCCAGCTGCTCACTACTACCGCTGCTTTTCATTACACCAGCCTCACCCTCGTCATCCTCTGCTCCCCGGGAGCGTCGCTTTGGCAGGTTAATCCTGCAGGTAGGTTGTCCAATTTACCATCTCCTATCTTTTGTATCATTTGGTAAATTTCCCACAACCTACTACAGGAAGTGTGTATTATATGCTGCATGCTTATTACGAAAGCAGCACGATATTCTGTGATACAGTATCACAAAGTATAACAATCATCACAACGTGCAAACAACAACATCACAATTTGCAAACAACCAACACATGTTCAGGGTTTGTATAAAATTACCGAAAGAAGTGATTGTTCCCCCAAAAGATTCGGTCACCATGGTGAAGCTGCAGAGCACTAGTTACAGGAGAACCATTTACACATGTCCTATAAAACAATAAAAACAGTACTCATTATAAGATTCATGATCTCTGCAGTTCTGATGAACTGCCCTTCCAACAAAACAGACTCTTTTCCCAATAAAAGTCCACACTGGTGCCAGGCAATGTCATGCAACATACCGAGCGTTAGTGTACGGGGTAAGGATAACGGCGGCATCTGCCATAATGTTGATGACGCAGTGTTCTGCCTGGATACCCATCCCACATAGCTGGATATCCTGCGAGTCTGCTGAGCCCACTTTCGTGTGTTCCTGAGAAACATTTAAAACATCAAACAAGGTGTTTTCCACTGACAAATCGACAAATAATTAAATGCAACCAAGTTATGCTGAGCCAAGTAAAGGCTTGACACAAATTTGTCGTTATTTGATCTGTTCTGATTTTGACATTTTTATCCACAAGCAGCCAGTCAGTTAGATGACAACTAAACACCAACCAATTTGTTTTTTTTAATGAAACAACATATTGTATGACCAAAACATTTAGTGTCCATTTATTAAAATGCAATATTTAGGGGGCAGAGAGAGAGGAAGCTGTGTCAAACAAAGGTTGTTGGGTATTCTGTGTAAATGAGATAATAGATGACAAAGAAAAAACTAAATGGGAGAAGAAACAATGTGTGTATGTACCTTCAGGTAGTATACCAATAGTTCATTCAGAGCAGGATCAGCATTGAGGTTGACAAGGAAGCTCTTGTCATCTCCAACTTTAATCCCTGAGGACTGAAGAGAAATTCCGAGACTCTCTAACTGCTTCTGACGCTCCTAAACAGACAAATACAACGGCAAACATTTTTACCCAGTCCATGAGCCAGTGTCTAAATAATGTAGAAAAGAATGCAGAAAATCAATGTAAAACCTGTCATACCTGTGCAATTTCCTCAGTTTTGCGAAGCTTCTCTTCCCAGGTGACGGTCATCTCTTGAATTAACTTCTCAGACTCTTCCAGACGATCCTTCAGCTCTGGAGCCTTTAAAGACTAAAGAGAGAAAACAGCAGATGAGAGGGGGTGTGGGGATAAATGTGAGATGGATTTTTACACACTCATCTATGATTATGAAGTCTTACCTCTGCCTGGGTCAGCTGTTCTCGTAGTTTCTCTACTTCCTCACGGAGTTCCCTGATGATGCGAGCATTGGGGTCTTCATTAACAATGGCATGGTTGACTATGTTCTTGGCTCGGTCAGCGTAACGCAATGTTGACAGCGTCTCCTCATAGTTATCTGCCGCTGGACTCACGGTTGCAACCATCGCTGTGCGACTATTGCCCCCCAGACAGTCCTGTCAGAATTGTTAAATAAGACATTGACACAAGGAGAGAGAATTTGAAAAAATGTGTTATTCATGAGACATGAGAATACATGAGAGGATGATTTTCCTCTGCCTGTGAAAAATGTACCTTGAGCAGCCATGTCAGAACAGAGTCTCTGTAAGGGACAAACTTGGTCTTGTTCTTGGCTGTTCCCTGTTCAGCCAGTGCCGAGATCACCAGCCCCAAAGTAGTCAGAGACCTGACAGACACACAACAAAAACACACAAAAACACTGAGTGCAAGTGCATTTTGTTAGCATGTGCAACCTACAGTATTTGTTTTGGGATGCTTTGACATCAAGCTGGTTTTACTTATTCGAAATAATAATGAAGTTGTTGCAGTGGGATTGTTTGCAGGTAAATGTCACCAAATTCACAAAAGCTAATACAGTAATATAGTCTTTATGCAATCGAACATATTCACAGTTTTTAGTGTTAATGACAAACATGCCAGAGTGACATCTAAAAAGAATCACTGGTTATGCAAAACAATTATTGCGAAAATATATTTGGACCAAAAAAAACGTAAGTAGGAAAGTAGTCATTTTGTGAATGTGTGTTAAACTTCAACATACTTGTTGATGTTGCTTCCCTCCTTCAGTCGTTCTCCTGCTGCTCCAGTTTTTGCTGCCCGCTCACTTCCAGCCAAGTCTACTAGACTCAACCGACTCACCTTTTCCCCAGTTGTCTAAAAAAGAGAGAAAGGCAAAAAAGCAGAGACTAAGTTAGATTTCCAGGCAAATTACTCGTTACATAACAAGCTACATACATTCTTTATGTATGTAGCAATCAATATTTAAACTACACGTTATTCTTTACCTCCAAGGTCTTCCACATGATTAAGTTTGATTTTTCAGTTCATGTGTCTGTTTAAAACATGTTTTCTGATTTTGAGCAGAAGCACTGCAATGTCCACCCTTGTCTTTGGACATGGAAATGTCCTAGAGCTACATTGTAGAACATTTATGGAGATCTGGACCTGCTGACATTCTTGAAAACAGTGCTGAGCATCCATGTGAGGTCTGACAAATCTCTGATGGGACATTAATCACAGAAACAGCTTCACTTTAAGGCAATCGGTCTTGGACTTTTCAACATTATCAAACTAAGCAACGCCCTGATTTACAAGCGCCAGAGATAAACAATAAAGCGTCTGGCTTTCATCAGAAACCTCCTTTCTTGAGTTTTTCACTGAATGCCTTTGGTTTGGATGTTTTGGTTCCTTGTTGTGTAGTAGAACTTCTCAATGCCTTGCTCTGAGATGCTCCAGTAGGCTTTGGACTTCGATCTCTCAGACTCTCCTTGATAGACTCTCTACCAGGAGCTGTTGATGATATGTATATCACATCACAAAATGTGCTGGAAGAGATCCATACCAGTGCCTCGTGTGATAAAATCAGTGGCTGATAAGGCTGAATGTAACATCTGATTTACACCTGTAGCCAAAGCAGACTGTAACCTATGCAATCATCTGTATGTTCAGCCACAGTACTACAATGCTACAAGATGTTAAACATGAAACAGTATACAGTACTGAATACTTGAAAAAAAGGACAGTACAGAATTTATAACTCAAAACGCCCCGGGAACGATGGGACAAAAAAGCACAACTGTTGTACTGCACCTAAAATTAGTCTCTATTTCCTCTTTTTTCAAAATATTTTTAGTTTGCGAGTTCCTCAAAAGGTACTTGCTACCCTGGTAAATATCGTGCAATGGAAGACCAGTCAAAGCTATTGTTTTGTTTTTGAATATGATTTCTGTGTAATCAGAGGACAGTAATGTAAAATGAGTATTCTGTACAAAGTTTCCTTGAGTTGTGAAATCAAAGAGAAACATCTCTTGAGAATTTGCGAGTTTAAACTTTAGACATTCATAAAGGCTACTCAATTGTCTCATTTCATAATAATTCACAAAAATAAAAATGCAGGTCAAGCAAGCGCAAGACCCAAGCACTGAAAGGACCTAGTCATGAGACTAACTGATCAACCTCAGGGGACACCGATACAGATCAGCCTGTGGCCAGTACAGCATCGGATCCCCAGAGTAAGACAAATTATTTAAAGAAACAGGAGATGTGTATCAGTAACACGGACCGAGATCTAAAAATAGACAAAAGCTTTTTTTTTAGCTTGAAGGCACTTTCATAGAGCTTAAGTAATAGAGATGGAGGGGAGACAAAGCTACTGAATGTGAACATCATATTCACTTTTTAACACTGCTGGCTGTTGAAATTCTGTCAAGGAGAAAAATCCAGCCCTGTGGCACCTTCTTTCTTAATGATGGATTCTGTAACCAGGAGAGTTGATACCTGAGTCAGTGATCACATCAGAAGGAAGGACAAGCAGCTCTCAGATACAAGCACAGACCAAGTGTCAGGGCATCGACATGTCACTACACATGGGAAACAATCTAGCTGATGTCATCATGTGGAAAAAATGTGCCATCAATTCAAACTATGTCATGTACTAAACACTGTTACCAAAGCTTGACTGGAATTAACCAGGCAGGGATCAAAATAGCAAACAACTGACTGTTTGGCAGCAAACAGAGCCAAAGTGCAAACAGACTGAACTTACAATGACGTGTCTAAGCAGGGCATACTACTAAAAGGAAATCCTGTGATGAGCTGTGAGTTGCAGAATGACTCATCCTGCTGAATTAATCAGGTGGGGTTTTATCACATCTGCTGAGACATTAGTACAGATGAGCTCCAGTGCTATGATTTGATGATCTGTTTGTTATTGTCATAACAATAACAACTGTCAGAGTGGTTAAGTGAATTCCGGCATGTAATCTGCCATGAACTAATTTCATAGTTGAAAAAAAAAAAGTAAGGAACGTAAGGAAGTAAGAAAAGTGAGGAACTTAATTTATTCAATTACAGGATGTGTCAACTCTGTGATTAACTTATTGGCAGTCTACAGGTTAGATGTTAGCTTGCTAACTCCACTGACTGACTGGGAGTTCCTTGAAAACAGAGCAGGCTGTATCAGTTGACAAACTCACAGTCATGCCTGTAAATAATTTACAGGATTTGTCAGTGGCAGGTTCAACTGGAAAGAGAAGCAAGGAGCAGTTGAGTCTAAGTGGGTCAGTGAGGTTGGAAAATTTGTCTGAATTCTGATTTTTTTTCTAAAACAGCATGGTCACACAACCAAACTGACATCACTCTCCAGCAGCAGCTTCTCCAACCAAAGGACAAGGGAACGTTGAGGTTTAATATTTGATGATAGGTAGGACGGGGTAATAATACAGTAGGTGGGGCTATTAAATGTGTGGACCAAAAGTCTGCAAAATACGTTCTGAAGTAAAAATAGTCTTTATCGCCACACAACCATTTAACCAATCACAGTACATTTGTGCAGAAGTAGTCATCAGAGGGTTTCTGCAGTTATTTAAATAGAAAAGGCAGCATCATTTTTTTCTCATGCTGCTTTCAACACCATTCATATCTACAGACATCAGATAGAACTGTGCAATTATCCTTTTTTCCCCTTGCACTTGCCCTTTTGCACTTGCTTCTGCCCATAAAATCTTCTCTACCAATTCATGTAGCAATTCCTGAAGTAATATTCATCTTTGTGTTATTGTAGCTTACCCCAGACTGCAAGTCCTTGAGCGTGTGTGTGAGGATAATGTTGAAGACGGCGTGTGATCGACTGCTCTCTTCATTCATGTTGGTCGCGGCAACAGTACGAGACTTATTCCCCTCTGACATGAGAGACTCAATGTCCTGTCAGGACAACACAAATCACACGACTGATTTATCAGTGAGTCTCTTTCTGGCTTCCCATTTTGATTCTGAGTACATTATGGACTTTTTGGACTACTTTTGAGAAACACTGTGATCACTGCGTTTGATATCTTCCTAATTTGTTTATTTACCATCTTAATTGATTACAGTTCCTCTGAATCTCCTGGGAAGCCTAATTTGAAAGACATAATATTGTTAATTCTTAGTTAAAGTTAAAAACTAACCCCTTTTCTGTGTGATGGGTGTTGCCTATTAAACAGAATGCTGGAATTATATGATCAACATTTTTAATAAATCCTTTTTAATAAGTCTAAACATTTAAGTGAGAGGAAATATCGAATACTAAGGTTATGTGTAAGGTATGTGTTTTATTGTTATAGCCTGTTGTCAAACTGATTTCAGTGCTTGTTAGGGGTAGGAGTGGGTGGACAGTTAAGTGCAAAAACCTAAAGGTCACTGCTACAGATGAATCTTTTTTACCTTGTAACTGCTTACAGCTAGTCGAGACAGGCCATCCACATAAGGGCCCAACACTTTATGCTCCCTCACCCTCAGAGCTTGTCGACCCCTGCACAGAATACAGTGAATTCAAGAAAAAATGGTAAATAACAATGTGTAACACTTGCTAACACCCGATTCATCGGATTGTAATTTGTCAGTAATTTGTCAGTATGGAGCAGCAGCTCAGACAGTTTTGTTGACAACTACATCTTTTCCCATTCATACAGATTTGTAGGCACTTAGCTCCGTGACTCTGACTCAAACTTGCTCCAAGTCAGAGAACTTCATCATTCTCTGCTCTGCAGCAAAGCCCATATGGCTGTCAGATGGTCTTCTCCGCTTTGGCCCATTTTACTGAGGTTAAAGGTGATGTGGCGAGTGAAGGTCAAAGGTTATGTTGTCTGGGGCAGCAGACACAGGCCTGTGCTTCTGATTTACTGCTGACCTGCTGGACATGAACTGGCCTTAGCCAGTGATCACATGGCAGAGTGATAATCCACTGACCACAGCAGCTGTTCATAACAGGCTGACTGTTCTAGCAACTACCTTTTAATTTGGAGGTGAAAAGAACTCCAGATATTGACCTAAAAGTAGACTTAAAAAGTAGACCACTTACATACAATAAATGGTCTCTATGGTCTTTGAAATGAACATCACTGTAAGTCAACATTTCATGTCATTTTTTTGGGATAATGTTTTTAATGTTACTCACCTACACAAAGCTGAAATTGCATTAAAAGCATAATATCATTACCAAAACACAACTGGCAAAAAAGCATATATCTATCACAGAGAAAGTAAATACAACTGCAGCAGTGTACTTGGTTAGTTTTTCAAGTTCAGATTTGACCACAGTGGTATAGAGTGGGAAAAACATTATCCTTTCACAAAAGTGGTGGAAAATCAGGTTGAGGTCCTACCCTTTGGGATCAAGCAGATCCCGGACCTTCTCGTTGTAGATCTCCATGTAAGAAACCTCCACAGTAAAGCTCTCCTCCTCCCGCTGCTCCTTCTGGGTTCGTTCAAACAAAGCACTGCATAGGCGTGGAATTAGACCTGGTTGGTCCCCTGAACCCATCATTGTGTACGACTTTCCTGAACCTGAATGCAGCACAGACACATGTGCATAATTGAAAGTGATGAAATAGTGGTACACAAGAATTAAGTATTTAGTAGGTATGAACATATTTTACTTCACAAGATATTATAAATCTTAATGAGGTATTTCACTTCCTCTGAGTCACAAACTGTCCATAACAAGTAATGTAAAACTCATCCTGACACTGGATCTCATTTGTCAGCTACAACATGTTTATTTAAATATTTAGAGTGTCAAGAAGTGCATTTCACTACAACACTGTGTATGCCCATCTTGCCTCTGAAGTTTTGCTTCTGGTTTGAAAACTGCATCTAAGCTTTATTTTTCTGTTCATCCCTAGGAGAGGAGAGGCTTTCCAAGCTTCCTGTTTCAACACATCCACACTGACACTCCTTTAAATCGTTACACAAAACACTTACAGGCACGTTGCTTACACAGATACAGTTTATTTAGTGTGTCTAGCTCCTGCACATATCTAATCCGCTACAACGAGGCACTCAGTTGCCCGTTTCTTCATGAAAGTTGTTAAGTTATATGAAGTAGCAAAAACTAACTGATATAAAGAGGCTGGACAAAGTCCAGACTCAAAATATGAGGAAATGGTGAATCAGTACCTGTCGAATGTTAAAGACAGCCTTATCATAATAAACTTACATGAAATCAGCAGTTTATTATAGGACTCTTGTATTGACTGTAAATTAATATACTGACAACAGAACGGTGGGATACATCAATGCAATTTACCAGTTTGTCCATAGGCAAAGATACAGGCATTGTAGCCCTGGAAGGCATTGTTGAGAAGACTCTCACCAAGGCACTGGAACACCACCTCCTGACCTGGAGAAAGAATCATATGCAAACACACAAGGTCAATTTACTCTGTGAAACTTTGTACATTCTCAAAATTTAAAGTTTGGAATGACAAAAGCACGACATAACAACATTCAAATAATCTTAAGTGGATCTGTGTCATTAAACTAACCAGCAAATTTCTCCTTTTCTGCCTCGTCCATGGACCAGAAACAGTAATCATATGCAAAGACCTGGAAAACATGTCAAAAAATTAATTGTCGTTCACACATGTAAATAATAGATATTCTCAAATGCAATTTAACTAAGAACTAAAATTCTTCTTAAGTATGTGTGAGAATGTGTGAAAAGGTTTCCTGGGTGTTTCAGATTAATGAATGAAACAAGACCCTTTAGGCCAATATCTTTTTACAAAAAATGTCTTTGTGTCCCTGCCTTTGCAGCTGCACACAGTTCATAAACTGAGACAAAAAGAAATACAGCAGCTTCTTTGTTTAACAGAGTTGATTCACAGTCATGGATTTAGTGTTGAGACTGACTGTGTATGTTTGTGTGTGTGCTGTTACCTTGGACTGACTCCTGATGATGATGGGGCGTTCAAGGTCCACAGGAGCATGTGGAAAGAGAGATAAATGACATTAAGAGCACATGTCAGAGAGGATGAAGCATACTGGACATTCAGAATCTTGTTGACTCATGTTCCAGATTGAGAACAGAGATCATTTATGTAACTTCTAGTGTTATTTTTCTCTAATATTATGTGCACTACATAGTAAAATACGTGAATAGACAGACAATGAGGCAAAGACAGAGCCACAGGACTCAAATTTGATCGGCCATGTATGTGTGTCTGTGTTGCTTGTTTAAATCTTGTTCGTCACATGTCAAAATCAATTACTTAGGGGATCTGATATGGGTGTGTGTCTGTGGAAAGAATTCATCTTTGACAGCTTGGGGAGACAAAGAAATCTCTGGAACTTGGTGAACTGTTGCAGGAATGTGTATGTGTGGGGGTGACTGGGTGTTGGAGGGGGCTGGTATTGAAGTTGGCAGAGGGCTGAGACAGAGTGTGAATGAGATAGTACCCCATGGTGGGGTTACTGTGTCAAGGTCATGCACAGAAATTAACAGTCATATAGGGAAAATGCCTTTGAATGTTAAAAATGAATCGTTGACATTTCAAAAAAGGGTAGACAGCCCAGAGTGTCTGCATGATATTCTGCAGAAAACCTAGAGAAACACATATGCATGCAGTGACACACACTACACACATAGACCTACAAACAAACATGTACTTGTTAGGAACATCTAGCCAAAAGCCATGTCCTTTAAAACTGATCTCCTGAGCACAAAAATGGTCACTCCATCTGGCTACATGTGCATGCAACGAAATGTCACGCTAGTTTAAAATAGACTAATATAAAAACTATATTAGAAAATCCATTATAGCAATGGAATATTAACATATGATGACAAAAATATAACATTACATGATGTCCAAGGTTTTCTTTGCATTAGAATATCCCCAAGCTTAAATACGCAGTGTTCAAGCATTAATTCTGTTACAAAGCTCAGCAACCTTGGCTTTAAACAAAGCATTTGTTTTAACCTGCTGACATATAAGATGAGTGGAATATAATAGGACAATAAAAAAAGAGTCAAATCAGCACAATACCAATACTGTCACATTTTTAGCTGCATGTGGGAGATCTAAAAAGAAATCTGACACCGTGCTTCGGCGAGGAAAACCAATGCCATCCATATAACAAATGCTTGTGCTTTGTCTCTATATTGACATTTCAAGATATTAATTTAACACCATCATATTATTTTTTAAATGATGCAGTTCGGGTTTCTTAAAAAAAACATTGTCGCTAAAAACTAAATAGTTCCACCCTCATTACTCCTTTTCTTTACTCGTGGAAACACCTTGTCATCGTCCTCTTCCCTCTGTACATGGCTGTGCCAACAGGGTGAGAGCAGCTGCCACATGGCTGCATAAAATCAGCTGATGGGACCAGAGGTAAAACACAATCAGTAGTTTACAAACACACAAACAGAAAGATAGACAGACAGACACAGAGACACGCACATTCACACATTCACACACAGCTGTTTCCTTTTACCTATGTGCATTCTTTATAAACCACCAATACTACAGCTCTTCTGCAAAGTTGACAGCACTCAGTCCAATCTACATTTAATATTTCACTGACATTCCACTGCTGACATGCTGCAGTTGGCACAGCAAACACATGCAGAGTAAACACGTCCTAATTGATTCCAGTGGCTCTTTAAAACCAGGATACAATTGGTCACAGCCACACAGCTATGACAGATGGATTTGAAATTGACATGACATCCAGCAGTAAGTGAGGATATTCTAAACGTGTTCAAAGGAGTTTCACCATCTAAATACTATATGTCATATTTAGCTGTGTGCTCTAAAACCTTGGAGCCATTACGGCAACATGTATATGTGAAATATTCTCATGTTGTTTTTAGATGTGTTTCTCTGAACCTTCCTCTCAAGGTCTTCAGAGCACCATACAGTCCTAAAAATCTCCCGAGTCACATCTCCAAACACTTCAGGGCTGAAATCACCATGATGAGTTTTGACGTATATAGTGATGACAGCTGTCGTAGTTGCGTCAAAGGTTGCAGACGAAAGGGTCACTCATGTCTTGCGGTCAACCCCCATTAATGATGCTCCGAGCCATTATGACCAATTACAAGGGAGATTGAGGTGATGAGGAGAGTTGTGAACCCGCCTCTAACGTTCCATTTGTCCCTCCTCCCTTCGGCCTTCTCTGTTCTGATCACCATCATTTAAAAAATAACTTAATGCATGGCTGCTTCCCCCCTCCTCTCTCATCTCTACTGTTCTTGAATTCTTTTTTTCTCCCTCTCTCTCTCTCAGACTGTACCATTCAAGGCTGTGTAGGGAGGGATGAGGAATGGAGGATAGAAAGGAGGCTGAAGGTAGCCAGAGGGGTTAGGAAGAGGCTGGGCCGTGGACTGGAATGTTGATCTGAAACATACTGATGGCACAGAACAACAGGACATGTACTGTCACAGACTAATGTTTGAATTCAGCACGTGGTAACTACCATGGAATGAGACAACAGACCTTCACATACAGCTGTAGAGTGGCTTGCTCGTGCATATCAGATATAGAGTAGGTTGAGGTCTATATGAAATACCCTTTACATATTACATGTCAAGTAATTACATTACAGTTGTACATTGTACGGAACTTGGAGAAGAACAGAGAAATGGATGCTGATGTTGAAATTACAGAAAATCTAAATCTATTTATTCAGTAATTTGCTTTTCTTTACTTACATGTACAGAGGTGGTCAAGCATTTGTACCATGCACACCACTGAAACAATGCCATTGGGCTAGTTTGACAACAACACAAAGACAAAGCGGAAAGGGCTAAATAATGGCTCATTCTTCCAAGGTCCCCTCAATTAATTTGCACAAAATGTTACCACTTAGAAGCAGGAATACATAAGCACACTAGCGTCTCCAATTAAATTATATCTTATTATATCCTACCTTATCACTTATCCAGCCTATTTGAATGGAAAAAAGTACTCACTATGCGGTGTGTCAGAGAACACAAGAAGGAATACACAAATGCCAAACATGGTTAATAATATATAGTATATAAATAATATATGGTTTATATATACACACACAAACACACACACACACTATATATATATCCTGATTCACAGCAGTGTTACCCATTAACTGGACCTTCACAAAAATTTTACTGAATGAGTGACGTAGAAAAAAATACATAGTTTTCATAGTTAATGATTGCAAATGGCATTTGCAACAGTAAAACGGTACATATGTGAAATATATGTAGGTGAAATATGTGTCAGTACACAGATGGAGTGTACAGAACACATCAACAAAATAACAACATATAAAACATCGGAGAAAAACTGACATAATGAGGTTCTTATGATAGAAATTATATCCTTTAGCAATTTCCTGATATTTAGACTGGGGCCCGAGAACACACAAATATTTTCTGTCCTTTATCAAACCTAATCTTACTGCTAATTTCATATACTTGTACCATATCAGAGTCACATCTCCTCACTATAGCCAGTGATACAGAGTACCAGAGTATCCAAAGCACAACCTGAGCCTGACCAAGTGAATTTATGTCAATTCAAAGCTGAAGCGCAGGTCAGTCCAGACTGTAGAAGACTGACCCTAGTTTTAAGCCCCTCATTATGTCAGTCGACTGAAACGTCCACCATCACATGGCTATTTGAACAGTCCAGCCTGGACTCTGCATTCAAATACCACCATTCCACAATAATAAACATACTGTAGATCCTTCCCCTCTAAAAACACATGTCCAACATCAATGTAAGATACAGGGCCACATGGTGTCTTTTGTGTATCGTCTTGGAAACCAAAGCACCTCCCAGAACGCTGATGGGACCATGGAGTGTGTCAACAACCAGTTTCACTAGTCTAATGCAAACAGCCTCGGGTCATCATGCAAACTGTAGTCTCAGACCACACAGCTGCATCGAGGTTAGCTGTCTGCTTATCAGACAGACTAGCACACAGTGCCCTGGACCTAAAGGTCATTACATCAAAATGATTCATATAGGGTGGTTATAAAAATAAACAGAACAATAAGTACAATGCTTTTAATTACTAGATGAAAATAAAAACTATGTCAACTAGGGGTGCCCTGATACCTGTACAGGTCTCAAGTACTTGCAAAAATACTCAGATACTTTGGTCCTGATGCACTGTTAGGTGATGTCATCACATCTCGTACGCTGCACAACACCAAACACAATCAAGGAGTTTGCTAATGCTAGTGTCTGCAAGACATGACCAACTTTGGCAAAATGGCACCGGACTACTGACGAATGGCAAAAACAACTTAAGCTCGTACCCAGAACATTTCCCTTGATATTGGTGGTATCTGTATTACTTAGCATTAGTGAGTACCCAAACTTATGTACTCATACTCAGAAAAAAGGCAACGGGGCACCTCTTGTGTAAACTTTAGCTGTGACAATGTATAGGACGTTGTTGCATCATAAAATGATTACGTCTGCTTAATGATCTTTTATAAGTTATAAGACACATAGACATGTCTTTGTAAAACAAGATGAATGTTAGCACTACTGTGAGTCACTCAGGGTGGCAGCATGAGAAACTGGGCAGCCTAGTGTGCACTTATGGTGAAAAAACTGAATCAGACCCAGGAACTAAAAAAAAACGTTTTAAAAAAGAGAGAGTCATGTCAGTCCTCCAGGAGTGTTACGACACACAAACATTATAACAACGACAACTTTCCACTTTAGTGGCAATAATGTTGGTGTTGCTGTACTGAAGTGAACAAACTGGTGTCTTGATGCCTGTATTATTATAACAACATACATAATAACCTCTTTAACATTCAACAAGAGGAAGATTTGTGGTTTAATATTCAGAGAATAGCTGTCACACAAAGGGCCAATCAGAAGATCTTCACATCCTAACAGTTCATCCACAGCAGCTTGATGTTGTTGAAGTCTGGAGGCTGCTCTGGAGCCTCAGTCTGGTAGTTTTCCTGTAGCGTTTTGAGCCATTCTCATGATGCAGGATAAGGCCTTGGGCAACTAGCCTGTTTTGTTACTTAGCCAATCCTTATTATGATGACATTAATATACAGTAACAATAAAGGAAAGGCACTCTATTTTAATTTCCCTGAGAAAGTCTTCCCAAAGTGATCAATAAAGTTCTATATAGTCTAATCTCTCCGATTAACACAGTTTGTGCCAACACTTACTATGTGCAGAGGCTTTCTAAGTCATGCATGAAAACATTGTTTATGACTTAAAAAGTGTTAGTATTAAATTCAAAGCATTCAAAGCATAATTACTTCCGCTGCTGCATGAAACCTGAAAGTTTGGCACTTTCAAAATCTCTGAAAACGCCTTTTCTTTATGCACTTTACATTCTTTTTTTTTTTTTAAATCATCCATTAATCTTTCTACCAGTAAAAACTGGAATGAACGTGTTTGAAAAATTTGGAACAGCAGTGTTTTGTATTTCCAGTTTTAAACAAAGAGCATCCTGGTCCCGGTTAGCTCATGCTAGCAACTTGCACCTGCAACATCCTTTACAGCATATTATAGCATATATAACTTTACAGCACACTTCCTCTTAACACCAACTTAAGCCTTTTTCAACTAGTCACCACAAATAGTAATGCTCAGTAAAAATTATCCTCTGAAGTAGACTGTGTAAATGTAAACAAAATAAAAAGGCATCTGCACAGGGAGGGCAGCAGTCACTCAGCCCATCCTCCTGCTGCTTCCTTGCTCCTTTGTCACTGAGACGCAGACTGAGAAACGACAGCTCTGCTCTTGTTCAGGCCTACATAAATGTCACCAGGAGAAGTTTATGGTCGACAGATGCTCAAGTAAATGAAGGCTTTTCCCCCTCTTCTATCATCTCCTCACTCAAGGATGGGGCTACACGGTCACCGGCAATGACCCGAAGTTAACCTCCCCTGTGTTGCCACGGAAACGGAAGAGCTGAGAAAAAGGGAGGAAGCCAGGCGATGGGGAATTGTGGCCAACAGAGAGAGGGAAGAGAGGAGCAGAGTGGAGTCTGTCTTTTAATGTATAGCTGTCTCTGTTATGCCTGTGTCTCACTACTCTTGTCTTTCTTCCAGGTACAGACACCTCTGACACACAAAGGCACACAGATCTGGCTTTCTGAAGGCATTGCCACTGGCCACAAGCAGGTTGTTCTTTTATCACACCCAGCTTCCTACAAGATTTGGGGGCTGTTTATTACAAGATGTTTTTTCTAGAGATGAGATGATTAACTTCATAGTTTGCTGAGCAGCTGATTAACAGCATGGAAACAGAATAAATGCCAATGCAATGGAAACAAGTGGAGAGTAATGCTTGTTGAACTGCACCTGTCCCTAAGAGGACGGGCAATTTTACCACATAATGATGAAGAGCCTTCTAAAATTACATGCTCATCGTCACATACCTTGAATCTGATTTGCCAAGGTTGGTTCCTGCAGGATTAAGGATCGTCTGGTTCTTTACCATATCCACGACACATTTCGTGTTCAGTTCCTTTTCTGTGGATTAGACAAAACAGTTTTAGAATCAAAGCACTCAAATCAATACAACCACAACATGCCTGTTACTTTTTTTGATTTTTACACAATCATCTCCAGTCAAATTTTACAAAATTCAAAATGTGTCATGTCTCTGTAGATACACAGTCACTTCACCAACACACAGCTACATTGCTCTTATACTGACATCCTTCCCATGGTGGGAATAAATCTGCCAGAAATTACAAACCTGGCCCTTGTTTTCCAGCCAACATGTTTTAGAAAAATGACCCTTATGTTATGTCACTGACCCTTTGACAACCATTGGTCTGATCATAAACAGCATTCACTCACTCACTCATTCACTCAACTCAAAGACTCGCACTGTGTGTTCATTAGCAAGTCAAGTTGCAACTCCAGTCATTTGAGCAAAGCACGAGTCATGATGTCTGTTCGTCTCAGAGACAAGGGTTGACTCTCCAGCAAGCTGCAAGACTCGTGTATCTTTAACACTCATAACTGTTGTGAACTGAATTAACTTAAATTACACTTTGACTTGTATACAGGTTTCCTATAAAGAAAAGGAAAATATCAGGCACCTGCATAGCAGGCAAAAAATGTTTGCAATAATAACGATAATTATCAGTCACTGCTTAAAGACCACAGTGCAATTACAAAAAGCCAGTTTACCTATGAGTAGAAAAACAAACTGCTTCACAACTTTAAACGTCATATCTGACATAAATATTCATTAGAATAAAATGTTGCATATTAGGTGTTTGTTTTCATAGGTGGTTCAGGTTTACAACCTTTTAATAGAAACCTTGTATTGAAAGTAACCAGCAGAGGCACTGGAAAATATCTACATAGACCACACTGTAAATTCATGAGGCTGCTAAGTCTCTCCATTCATCTGTGTAACCATTTAGACCAAATGATGGCAGTGGACACACAGGATATGTGCTGCCAGCACATCCTGGGCATCCAGTATCTGGGAAAAAAGGGTTAACAACTGTCTACTTGCAGAGCAGACTCATTTATCAGCTGCAGACTATCATTATTTTACTTCTGGCTACTACAAAATGCTTGGGCCACAGCCAGTGAAATATTTGTTTGTTTTAATTGCTGCAATTTATTACAATGCACAGATATAACTCATTAGTGTGGTAGAAAAAATGACAATGTCTTGTTCTGGGCCACAAAACATTTGATCAGCATAATCAGGGTGATACCGTTTGCTTTCAATCAAATTGTTCCAGTCATTAGGTTCATTACTGACAAATCACCAACATGTTTTGCTCCTTAATTAAGAGACATGTTGATGAGAGAAGGTAACAAAAACTATTGATAAATACTTGCTATTTAACCCAGTTGATAAGATAAAGATGAAACTCAAGAAACTTTACCCCCTGTGTTACCTATGGTAGGGATATCCTCTTCTAGTAAGATCCTGTTCACAGGGAGGTCAGAGTTCAATGCCAGAGCAGCACTCTAAGAGCTGCAAATCAGTGTTTGTTCAACGACACAATCAGTTTTACAATGGTGAATCTGAACTGCACAGGTCAGTATGAACATGCAGAGAGTCCCACTTGGCTGTCAATAATAATTTTGTTGAGCAGGCAGCATGTTAGAGCACGTGTCAAGATAGAAAAAATATTCAGTGGTTTCAATTCCTTTCCTCAATAAGCCCTGTCTAAAACAGCCTTACAGTGCTATTCAATGAGTCATATGTCTTCAGTTGCTTCGCCTGGCCAAAACAAATGGGACATGACAATTCTGGATCAGTGTGTATTCACTGTGTGACTGACAGTGAAGCTCGTCAGCGGTGGATTATGGACATTTTTTCCCTGATGAAGAAAGAGTAAATGATTTTTACTGATCGCTGAACCACCCGGGTTTAACTACAACGTGTAGAGGGCAGAGGTATCTTACTAAAAACCTTTCCTGATTTTACAAATGAACTTGCTGACTTGTTAATTAAAAATGCATTATGTTGCAAGGTGCTTGGCAGCTTAGCCAAACATTAACCACCCAATGCATTTTTACCAAGAGAGTTTTCAGCTGTTGTGCAGGTGGTCAGCAGTATATGCTTATAAACACATGCTCTTTTTTCCTAAGCCTGTGAATATTCTCATTCATCCAGGTCATAGTTATCTCAAGGAGATTGAATCGAACGCAACTGGATTTTTGGTTTTTGCCTTTTTGAAGACGTTTCACCTCTCATCCAAGAGGCTTCATCAGTTCATGCTCGCTGACTAGGCTGGGACTAGTCCTAACAGCCTCATATGAATCTGTGGCACTTGGAGTTGAATGTGTGGCGCTGCGCCACACAATCGCCTATGTGCGGGAAACTCTGACAACCTTTTACTTGATGATGGTTTCTGTGGACACTGAAGCCGAGCTCAACCTGAGCAGTTCTGTATCTGATCAAACGCCAAGTCCGCTGTTCAGACTAGGACCACTGAAGATTTGGGGCTAGAGTGTCTGTTTATAAGAGCCTCAGCACTGCTGTTTCTGGCAGGAGCACAGGGATAGAGCCATGGAAACTCAAGTGTCAAAGGTCACATGACCTAAATCACCCTCCAATTCTTCAGCTGTCAAAGACAATACAAAGCAAAAGAGGAAAGTGAACCAGTGCAGACTGAGTGACAAAACGACAGTGAGGGAGAAAGAATAAGTTTAAGTTAAAAGGTGGAGACTGAGGCAGACACAGTGGTCTGTTCTGGTCTCTCTTCTTGCTGCTGCTGCCTACATTACCCACATGGCTATGGTTCTGCAGCTGTGTTTCCTCCTCAGCAGTAGGGAAAGTATGATGTGGTTGACAGGATAAATGTGCCCATTGTTATCTGCCTCTCCTTGCTCCATAGGCAGTTCCCACTTTCCGCTGACTTTCTCCCTGGTCCTACCCTGGGCTACCGGTCCTGAGGTTTTGGCACATCCACCTTCAGATGAATTGGCCATGGTGTCGGCGTTGCTACCCCTGAGGTTGCTCTGTTCTTCGACGAGCCATGGGAACAAGCGCATTACGCAACTTTAGCAAATACTCATTCAGACTCACTCCCTTCCTGCCTTTGTCCAGCAACACAGCTATAACCACATCTCCTCAACCTGGGATACACAGGGACAGTGGACTTGAGGTTAAAGACACTCACTTAATATTTCAGTGACACCGGTCTGAATCACTGTTGGGCAAATGTAAATAAAGCCTACTTCAACTGTGTTTTTATATTGTCCCTTCTTCATAAGACATGACATGAAATGGAAGTGGTATCTGTTTCTTTGATCCAATGTATATTTTTGGGGTGGTTATCAATAGAGTCTTACATTAATACTTGCAGAAGTGGACAGTAGCCTCATTCAGACACAGAGACGAGAGAAAAGGGAAACGTGGCACTGCTGGTTCCAAACCCATTCCCACTGCCTTCAGGAAGCCATCAATTTGCCTACTTGTTCCCTTTTACCAAAATCATAATTGCATTTTTGCTGACAAATGGAAGAAACGCACTCGTCTCTGTTAAAAGCACTGACAGAAGATTAACAGTTTGAAAAGTTGCAACAGTGAAACTATGAAACTATACATACGATACAGGATTTAATGATGCATTGAAATGCATGTCTGTAGCAAAAAAAGTACCCAAATAAGCCAATTAACTAAATTCATGCAGTTGTAAGATAATCCAAATTGTCCCTGGTTATGTTTATTACACAAAACAATACCACAGGATATGGAGTAACCAACTTCCCAGCTACCTTGCTTTTTAATGTTTACAAAGCTAGTATACACAAATGATTTACAGCTACTTTTATGGTCTTGTGGATATACATGTGAAAAGAGTTTGCATTACACTATAATTTGGCTTTTATTTCTGTTACATGGTTTCACGCTGAAATCAGATTAAACCAGTAAAGATGATGTTTCTGCCGAATTATTGTCATCACATGTACCTGTCGGGTCAAAACACACAATGAAAGGAGAAGGGGAAAATGGTACACACCAGCTGTTAGAAATAAGAGTAACATGGCTGGAGAAAAGTATTTATAGTAAATCTCTGCCACTGTTAATCTAAATTTACCTGACCTGAGACAGAATACCAACTCTTATCCATACTATACGTTTCTGTGTCAACAGTGATAGTTTAGATAACCAAAAATATCCAGTATCCTCTGACTCATGGTTAATACTAACAGGCTGTGTATCCACAACAAATGCCTAACTGAACAAGGCACCACTACTAAAAAATGCCATCACGACAATCTTGTGACCGACTTCTCCAGCTCAGTGGGGAAAGAGAGAACAACAGGGGGACGCATAATCAGCTCTGTCAGTTGTCGGCCAACCACTCTGCCTCAGTAGCTGCTCTTCTTCCTCCTCTTTTTTCATAGGAGACATGGTCTCTCACCGCAAAAACTGAACTTGGCAATCAACCAGGAAGAATCATCGGAGTCTTCCAGCATGATGATGATGACGTGGAAAATATTTGACTAAAGCATGTAATCATTAATGCAGGTGTGTCAAACCCTGAGCCTTTGATAACCTGGCTTTTATAGTTTGACATTTATAGTTTGACATGAGTATGTAAATGTATCTCCGTGTGGAACAGTGACGACGGTTGGGAGAAAAGATAAAAATGGCTTAACATCTTCTTTACAAGTAAATAAGTTGCTCTACTGGTGCAGCAAATTACAGATTAAGAGCATATTGGCATCTGTATCTGGCAGTGAAAGAGACAAAGAGCCCAGACTTTCTAGACTGTAGATCACACACAGCAACTTGACTTTAAATCCTGCTGGATGGCAGACAGCCACGAGGGAAGCCCTATAGCAGCACTGTGCAACCATGTGCGAGCCAGACATCAGCCTCTTTAATCTGCTGCAGCTCAATTCACTAATGGGTGGTATTTTCTGACTGACACCCAGAAAATTAAACAGGGGGTACGTAAATCAAGCCTGTCTCCTGTGGACATTGTTAGTGTGGGATGGATCTTATTTTTACTTAATCTAACAGCACTATATGTATCACATAGATTTGATATCATATATAGCGAATAGTGTTAGACTGAATGATAATCTGTGTGTGCCTTAATGTGTCTATCATTTTAGTCTATAAATTAGATTCTGTAGACAGGTGAAATCTTAATTCCCAGAAGTGGGTTTTGGATCTGGGTATCATAACAAGTCAAATGTAGGCAGACAGTAGTCCTCTCACCTCTCCTGTTCATGGGCCGGACACGAACAGCCACCTTGACATTGGAGTCGTCCAGGCTTTGCTCCCCCATGCTGACTGCTTACAGAGGATGGGAGGTAGCGCTGATCCTAAATAAATCAGCCCTTGGGCTGAACAGTCATCCAAGACCCTGGAAATGTTGCGCTGTCGGCCAGCTAGCTCCGCACCGCCTTCCTCCATAGACAAGGCATGTCCACGGAAAAACAAGAAAAGCCTGGGCAAATTCCCACAGGAAGCCAGACACCGCCGCTTATCTTCCTCTTCTGTTCATTTTCCTGGCTATTTTAGATCAGTGGAGGCTGGAAGAGAAGCGATAAGTGTAAATTTCGTGAAAAATTATAGCAGCTGGGGAATGTGACTGAGCAAACACACATGCTATCTGCCAGGCAAAAAGACGAGCTAGCCAGCTAATTTCCCAGGCAAACTGAAGGGAGCAGCGGCAGGAAAGGAGCTGGATTTTAGCTATTTCCTACCATTTAACACCATAACATCTCCAAACAATACCCAGCCGCCGACATACATACCTTAGTGTATTCATGCCACAGGTGACACCGTTATCGTCCACGTACAACGGAGACAAATCAGCACAGACGTGCCTAGCGATGATGATCAGCTCCACAACGGAATCCACTATGTCCTCCCTCTGTGTCGAGGTACAAACAACGAGCAGCATCCGCCCTTCCGCCTCACCGTTTCCCCTTCAAAGTAGAAGTCGCGGCAAATGATACGAGAGCGAAAGTGATTTTCCTCAGTCCCCCAATGTTCCCCCGTGTCAAATAAATTGATTATTATTTTTACAACGTAGCTATAATTTATTGCCGACACATTTATTTCAAGTTGGAAAGTGTTGGCCAAAAAATGTATCGAGCGCCAGTAGTTAATTTCTACTTAGTTCTAGTTAATCACGTTTTATGAGATGGAACGCCAGACAACTATACAATTGTAATTAGCTAAAACTTACATCTAACTTTTGCTCTCTTAACTATCAACTGAACGTGAATACAAAATACATATTTCTTTGGTAAATTAGTGACTTTGTCTTTTTGTAAATAACGTAGTAAAAACGTTCACATTACTTTCCGGTGTAGAGATGAGTCCTCAGTCTGCGGTTACGATGTTAACTTCCTGTAGCCTGTTACCACAGGGGATTTCAGGATTCCATAACACCAGCCGACCTGAGGACCGTTACCGTCCGGTGCGTGAAAGTAGCGCTGGGTCTCAGTTGTATAGTGGTCTACTGATAATTGTACATACGTCTCAGAGACAGTGGGTGTATTCCGACCAACACTGACCGTTCTCTCCCTCAACACATGAGAAAAACTCTGCTTGTTACCAGATGTGCTCAACAAGCCGGATAGTAATAGTCACGCGACACTTCCGGTGTCCGCCGTCAAACCAAACAATGAACATTTCACTTCCCATGTTAGTTTTCACAATAAATCCAGAACACTGAGTCCAGTTCACAAACATCACATCACACTTTGGCTGAAACTTGTTTTTATTTATTTATTTAATCACTAGAATCGGCTTCCTTTTCCTGCTGTACTTAACTGTACTGTAACTTAGTGTAAAATCGGTGAGCACTGTCTGAGTTACTTTAGTAATACTTTAGTAATCACCAGTAATCAAGTTATTGCATAATGTTCTGACATAAGTTGAAAAACATATATAGTTAATTTTCCTTTAATAATTAATTCCTGATAAACAGGAAAATACAGACTAGATTATTGATATTTATTGCTGATATTTATAGCAAACAAACTCTGTAATTTAATAGGGTTTTCTAAAAATATTACCAGGACTAATCGGAATTCCAGCAAATGACATTAGTGGCACATTTTCTGGGTTTTTGATAAGCCTGTGTTGCCAAGACTATAATACAAGGAAACTATCAACTAAAATACGAAAACTGTCAACAGTCAGTCACTAATACCTTTCTTTAACTGATCAAATATTATTATTACCACAGAAAACCAGAAGAAAACACCAGAAGTAGAAACACATCCTTCAATTGAAATAATTTTGGTGGTCAATTTTGCTTTTACTCAAAACTGGAATGTTTCTGACACCTGCTGGACAATTGTAGAACTGCAAGAATGTGGTCAACTCATTGCATTCGTAGTTTGTTCCTTGCTGTTTTTGGAGTTTTTTGGTGCGGCTGTGGGTAACACTCTAAACCACGGCCCCATTGTCAGGCCTGTTGCCTTGACAGGCCTGAGCCCCTCCGGTTCCACCACCAAAGACATTTTGACACCCAAAAATACAGTGACATGGAAAATGTTAATGAACCCACACTGTTTGTGTAAAAAAAAAAGAAATGTAAAAATAGTTACAGGTTCTGATCAGCTTCTGTCAACTCGTTCCTCCTACACAAAAACAAAAACGCTTACCAAGTGTTTGCTCCACCTGATCCCGTTCCTCACGGTGGAAGTGCCGACTAGCAAACAGGAAGTGGAGGGTTCCAAACGGTTTAATACAAAAGGGGGCAGTGTGGGTATGGAAACAATTAAGGGACATTTGTCAACACAAAAAAAACAGGCATAGCACCACCATCTGGCAATAAAGGGATTTTTTTCCCACTTCTGGTCTATTTTTACATTTCTTTTTTTTTTTTACACAAACAGTGTGGGTTCATTAACATTTTCCATGTCACTGTATTTTTGGGTGTCAAAATGTCTTTGGTGGTGGAACCGGAGGGGCTCAGGCCTGCACGTTGCCACTAGCAGCCATGTTTGTTAATTTATTTTTAATTTCTTCCATATTGCGCACCAAACCCATCAAATCAAATTCAGGCCTGGTCATTCAATGGGCTCAAAAAATATAATGTAAATTTTTCTGGTGTGCTGCTATCACTATGGAAACGACAGGTAACAAGCACGTCTCCCATGAGTCGAGCCAGCCACTTACAAGTCAATCAAAAAAAAAAAGGAAAGGGGCGGGCTACAAGTAGTCAGTCAGAAGCATTATTGTGTCTGGGTAAGTCAACCAATGAAACCAACCAATGAAAAATGCATTGATATCCCGGAATGTGATTCTGATGGTTGTAGCAGAATCACATGACCCCCATTCTTGCGACCCGTCCAACCCAGGTATCATGTTTACCGTCTGTCATCATGGGGAACGTAAGATCTCTCCCCAACAAGATGGAAGAGCTTACGGCGCTGACCCGGCTGCAGAGGGAGTATCGGGAGTGCAGCCTCATGTGCTTTACCGAGACGTGGCTGAGTGAACTTTCTCCGGACTCGCACGTCACCCTGGACGGATTTCATCTAGTTCGAGCGGACAGGAACGCAACGGAGAGCGGTAAGAAGAAAGGAGGGGGGATCGCTGTGTTTGTGAACGAGAGATGGTGCCACCCGGGTCACATCAGGGTGAAGGAGAAACTCTGCACCAGAGACTTGGAGCTGTTAGCGGTTAGCATGCGGCCTTACTACCTCCCGAGGGAGTTTTCACATGTTATTGCTGTGACTGTGTACATCCCTCCCTCAGCGGACGCTGCTGCAGCTACGGATCAGATCCACACTGCCATCTCCCAACTTCAAAACCAGCACCCCCAATCCCTCCTCCTCATCTCCGGAGACTTCAATCATGCTTCTCTGTCTTCTGCTCTCCCCACCTTCACCCAGTACGTGAAATGCCACACCAGAGACAATAAAACTTTGGATCTATTGTATGCTAACATCAAGGACGCATACACCTCATCCCCTCTCCCCCCGCTGGGTCGCTCAGATCACAACCTCGTCCATCTGGTCACAGACTACACCCCTGTGGTGCACAAACAACCACCTGTAAAGAGGCCTGTGAAGCAGTGGTCTGAGGAGACCAGTGCTAGGCTCAGAGACTGCTTTGAGACAACAGACTGGGAAGCACTCTGCAGCCCCCACGGCAGTGATATTGACAGCATGACCCACTGCATCACGGACTATATCAATTTCTGTGTGGAGCTCTGTCCTGGACTGTCCTCTGGACTCCGTGGAGGAAGTGGGGGAGAGAAGGATGTTAGCCAAGCTGACATCCATCATGGACAACACCTCTCACCCCCTACATGACACTGTGGGGTCTCTGAGCAGCTCCTTCAGCAGCAGACTGTTGCACCCACGGTGCAAGAAGGAGAGGTTCCGCAGGTCCTTCATCCCGACCGCTGTCAGGATCTACAATACACGCACCTGATCTTGTTGTAGTTTTTCTACAACAAGATCTTTTATGGTCACTTTTATATTGCAATAATACTTTTTTTTATTTTTTATTTATATCATTGTCACTTTACATTGCAATATCTCCATACCACAGTCATTTTACCTCACTTACTTTTCATACCATGACACTTATTACCTCAAATACTTTTTTGCACATTGTCTATTATCTGTTGGTCAACTGTTCTTGTTCTTGTTTATTGTGTAGTTTAAGTTACCTATGTCTGTTTCTTTGTGCTCTTTTTTCTTTGCCCTTAATACATTATTCTGTAGTGTATATTATACTGTATTTGTTTCTAAGTTCTGCTGCTGTTAACATGTTAATTTCCCCGTTGTGGGATAAATAAAGTATAATCTAATCTAATAATCTAATCTAATATACAACACTTCAATGAATAACTTTGAACTTTTGTCCCATCATTTGTGTGCTAACTATTAGATAGATGGATGAAACCTTCTCTTTTAAAATATTACAAACACTGCATTAATAATGATGAGTTAAAATGCTAAGACGAGTCATTGTCAAAAATGGACAGAGTGGAGATTAATGTATGTTCGAAACAGACATATAGTACATCACAAATTGCGTGTTACCAGTTTCACCACAAGATGGCACACTTTTCCCTTGATGTACAGGCTGTGGGGTTGTGCGTGAATCTCCAGGTTTGATGTTTGGTCTCCGTGGAGCAGTTACAGGTTCTGATCAGCTTCTGTCAACTCGTTCCTCCTACACAAAAACAAAAACGCTTACCAAATGTTTGCTCCACGTGATCCCGTTCCTCACGGTGGAAGTGCCGACTAGCAAACAGGAAGTGGAGGGTTCCAAACGGTTTAATACAAAAGGGGGCAGTGTGGGTATGGAAACAATTAAGGGACATTTGTCAACACAAAAAAACAGGCATAGCACCACCATCTGGCAATAAAGGGATTTTTTTAACTTCTGGTCTATTTTTACACTTCTGTTAGCTGTATGTGAACACAACAGTGTGGGTTCATTAACATTCTCCATGTCACTGTATTTTTGGGTGTCAAAATGTCATTGGTGGTGGAACTGGAGGGGCTCGGGCCTGCACGTTGCCACTAGCAGCCGTGTTTGTTAATTTGGAACCCCTCTTCCATATTGCGCACCAAACCCATCATATCAAATTCAGGCCTTAATTTGTCATTCAATGGGCTCAAAAAATATAATGTAAATTTCTCTGGTGTGCTGCTATCGCTATGGAAACGACAGGTAACAAGCACGTCTCCCATGAGTCGAGCCAGCCACTTACCAGTCAATCAAAAAAAAAGGAAAGGGGTGGGCTGCACGTAGTCAGTCAGAAGCATTATTGTGTCTGGGTAAGTCAACCAATGAAACCAACCAATGAAAAAAGCACTGATATCCCGGAATGTGATTCTGATGGTTGTAGCAGAATCACATGACCCCCATTCTGGCGACCCGTCTAACCCAGGTATCACTCTTCTCCTGCATTCAGAACTTGAGAGCCCTGTATTTATTCCACCTCACTGTGTAATAGTGTGTCAATATTCACAACAGTCTATGTAATTAAACGTTTTATGTTTAACAAGGATCATCTATTCTTGTGGGTCTTTTACAGTCCATCCCTGGGTCTTGTCAGAGCCACGGTGCAGTGAAATGGAAAGCAAGCTACTCTCTGCTCTGCTTGATGCTGAATGACTCTGAGAGGCTGTGTCATTTTCTTTGGCTATTGACTCAATGACTTGGGACTTCACGACAAAAGCCTGAACCCGTGTGGGCTCTCTGTGTCCTGACAGAGAAATGTGTCTTCCACATGTCTTCACATTGACCCGAGGACTCTGCTGGACTGACACGTTCACGTCCCCAACGTCTCACCTCCTGAACCCAGAAATAACCTTTCCACAACCTCGCCTGTCTCTCATGCTCTGTTAGTTGCAGATCTGACTGCTGTCGAAACAGTTCACTGAACTTCCTGATATAGCTATGGGTTACTGGTCTGTGGCAGTGAACCTATTCGGCTTCACAGCATGGATGACATGGCTGAGAATTCAGGCTTATGTGCAGCATATTATTCACTGTCACAGTGGGTTGAAAAGTCAAGGCACGGAGTAAGCACAGGCCATTAGATGGTACTGAAATGACAGCACAAAGACACAGAGCTGCATGGCTGCCTCTGCCCTGAGGTTCATCCAGGAAACAAAATCACCATATGCCCTTCATTTTTTTTTGTGAAAAGCGAGAGAGAGAGAGAGATAACCTACCTTGGCACACTGCAAATAAATGATGATGTATTCCTCTGTACACTGTATGCAAGAGGATCGTTCTGCATATTTGACTAATGCCTTGTCTTGTGATGTGGCTGCGACAGCTGACCTGATTTATTGCAAGGTTCCCCGCATTGTTAAAGGAAACTAACTCTGACTCAGTGACAACGGCCCAATTATCCCTTTCATGCAGAAAAGGTCCACGTACAAAAGAGGCTGTGAATTGCAAATCCACTCGCTGGCTCCAGTCTATCCCTGCTCTCCTCTAATCTAATAATGTGATCCATCATTTCAGCAGACAGCTCTACAGCCCAGACACGGAAAATAAAAATCCCACTGAGGATTAATATTATATATTAAACACAATGTTGGCATATCCGTACATGTAGTCCTGAGAGGCTGTGAGTGGAAAAAGAAATCACAATTGTTTATCTATAACAATTTTACACCTCAATAATTTGCATTTCCTATGATAACACACTGAACGGTATTTCCTCGTTCTTTTCAGTCTGAACTCCTACAGTCTCTAACGATAACCATCCAAACACACACTTGACATCCATAACCAGCACAGACACTGCCACAGAAGCCAGAGCCCTGTTTTCAGCCTGGAGAACCAGTTAAAACTCTGTGTTCTCTCCTGCTCAGTAGTGGCACTTTTGGTTGAGGGATGGTCCTGTTGCAGAATCATCCATTACCCTGATGAGACTGCAGCCCCTGAGCTATGACAACACAGCCACACGACGGGCACGACAGCCGACTGCCACTATTTGTTCCGCTAAGGCATTCATCACACTAATTACCCATGGTGCCAAGCAGCTCGGCGAAGCTTTGGCTGCTCGTTTGGACCTGAGGTGAGATAGGGAAACCTCACATACGTCTAAACAGGAGGCCATCTCTTTTTTTTTTTTTTCTTTTAGGTTCTCCTGCACATAATTAGTTCAGCACTCCAGAAACCTGACAAATTGGTATGATGAATCTGGCCTCTATGAATAGACACAAATACATGATCAATCAAAATACCCGACAGTGTTCTCAGTCTGAGGAAATTTGCTGCTGTGAAGGACAAAAGAAGGGTCTTTGCTTTGACATAACATTTGGCCCTCTGATGTAAATTTGAAAGGGTTTTTGTGTTTGTCCAGAAATGTAAGAGCAAGTCAGTACTTAAAGGTGGTGCAAGACAAAAGAGGCTGCAAATATATCATCATTTAATTATTAATTACGCTGTCACCGATTTTAAAGGACTACAAATGCTGCATCTCACTTCTTCTTACAAACATCTACAATGCAGACCATGAAAAGCCCGGACCTTGAAAAGCACAGAGAAAAACTTGTGTTTTTCAGTTTCTGTGTCATTCATAAAAGCCTCCAACTGCCTGTGTCCCTTCGGGCCATCACACAGCCATCTGAACCAATTTTAACATCCAGTACATCACAACACCCCGGCACCACCTCCTTCAGTGGCTGTAGATCAACAGATCAAGGACAAAGGAAACTTGTCCTCGATTGGCCAAATCCAACCAGCCACACATCCACACTGTGAAAGTCACAGTGCAGCTCATCAGCTCTGGAGGAAAAACATCAAACCCTATTTATACCTTACTTGCGCTTACACATACAATAATGCACAAATGGTTCAATATGATCAATACATGATCAGTTTCAATTTAAAATGAGAAATTATTACAAGAATTACAATAAAATGCACAAAAAAGACATTAAACCAAGTGTTCTATACCACATTAAAAACAAAATGGTTCATCCTTACGTTACTGGTGTGTGGTATGTAGGGCTCTTTTTGGCTGTTGGAGGCATCAGTAGCTGGTTTACACCTGTTTGTATTTATATTTGCAAATACCCCATATTCCCTATTTCAAAATGGCAGTTATCTGTTTTTATGTGTGAAACCTCAGAAAAATGTGCTGATGAAACTATATGGCACTAAGACATTTTATTTACATATGTAATTTATGTATGTATCTAAACATCTAGAGAGCTGATGTTTACAACAGGATGCAGCAAGAATAGAATAGAATAGAATAGAATAGAATAGAATAGAATAGAATAGAATAGAATGATACTGACCTGTAGTCTGAGTGAGGTTAGTAGGTAAATAGGACTTTGGAAGACCTGCAGTGAGTATTCTTACATTGTGCTATAGGTGGCTCTGTTCACAGATGGTGGTGGTGTGCAACTGTAAACTCACCTGCAGTGACTGTGACCTATGCCTCCCACGTATAAATTCTTCCTCAGGTAGAATGGCTCCGCAGCGCTGATGGAGTCAGACATCAGTGGTCTGGTGATAATGAAAGGTGAGAGTCAGTGCAGCAGTCAAAGGTGATGCAGAGTCAGAGAGATTGGCGTTGTGTCAATCTCAATTACTTTTTCAATCTAACTAACTTTTCCAACTCCTCTGGAGTGAAACAAGTGATTAAAATTAAAAAGCGATAAAAAGTTCATAATTAATGTTCATTATGGATTGTGTGTGTTATAGATTGAGCCATAAAGCTCAAGATGTGGCACCACAGATCTTGTATCAGCTGGATAGCTCAGTGGTAAAGATACTGATGTTGCTACAGGAGACTCTGGCTGGTGTCCTGGTATACGCACAATAATGCTACAGCATGGAGGAGCCAACCAGGAGCTTCTTTGTGTCTTGCAATATTACCATCTGACTAGATCAACCAGGATGATGTATTATATCTTTGCTCATACAGAGGATGGCATAAAATTCATACATCTTCAAACATCTATGGACAAACACTAGAATTAATATAATTATACATATAGGTTAGTACATTGTACTACTGTCCAGCTGTTGTTTGATGTAATTGTGAGTCTCCCTGTCTCTATCTTGGTCTATAAGCAGGGCACAGAGATTTGAATGCTCATTGAGCTGTACCAAAACCATATCAGGCGACACACATTGAAGGCTGTGCAACAAGCAACAGAGTTCTTTTAAATCCCATCCATTAATCTCATTAACATAATGATCTTAAACCACACACGCTTACTTTAAAAGGCAAAGAAAGTACTGCATATTCCCAGAGGACTATCACTTACATAACAAACACTCAATATTAATCTCTCTCTAAATTTTCAACTCTCTGACACTGTGTGTGTGTGTGTGTGTGTGTGTGTGTGTGCGTGTGTGCGTGTGTGCGTGTGTGCGTGTGTGAGACTTTGCAAAGTCACATCTCATACCTCTAAACGCTTGGTGGATTTAACAAATGGTGAAACATATGGTGCCACTGGTTAGTTTGTTGGGATAACGAGCTTAGTGAGGACCTGCAGTCAAAGGGTAAAAAAAAAAACAAAGGCAGATCTATGAGCAGAAAGCCAGCGATTCCTCCCATTGTGTTGTAAACAGTCACATCCCAGTGGTTTTACACACAGAGCAGGTCATACCCGACCAATCCCTCCCACACTTTGTCTCCATTTAGCTCACTTTCAGCTCCCCACTGGAAAAAAGTCTTAAAGGGCATCAGATCACAAAAAACAGGGATAACAACTGTGGTTAAAATGAACTGGTCTTGTTGTAAGGATGGGAGACGTTGGGAAATAAACTGTGAAGGAATGAATCATCCCTATTCGGTGTAATAAACGCTTGACCCGCCACTGTTGATTGGTCTTGGATGTCAGCCTTGTGTTGTGATAATGGGCAGAGCACAGCTTGCTTTGTGTGTGAGCAGTCACTGGATGACTGCAGCTTTGGTCGTCTGAAAGAACGTGACAGCACACTCATCCTCTGAGCTCATGAAACATGAGTCAGCAGTGTTACAGCCAGGCAGACATGTTCACATAGCAGTGACTTGTTATCAAAGGCCTCCACCAACATCACCATGAAAATCAAGCTCAGTCAATCACAGGACTGCAAAATAAAAACTGGACAATGCCACTGGTGCAGAAGCATTTCAATATGCATCACTCTTTATGAATGCAAAAAAAGTGCTTCCTTTGTAGCTTCAAGCTTACATTAGGACATTGACACTAGGCACGAGGTTGCGAGAGAAAGTTAGATCTGCATTGTTGTACATTGTGTAGCATTACCTTTGCTGTAAGTTGTGATGATGATTTTCGCCACCAGGTTAAACACAGAAAACCACAGTGACAGCACAGAGATGACAGACACTTTCAGTGTAAGGAATTAAATAAGAGTGGATGACATTATTCCGATAACTAATAATTTACCAATCATTTTACCAATAATTTGTAATTTTTCTAAAATCAGCTATGTTGATTTCAGAAAAATTAAAAAACACTATTATTTTTACCTATAGCTCTACAGAAAGAAGCAGGAATTAAAAAGCAGTAATTCAATGTACTGTATTGTGGGGTAACATCCCTGGCATTAACTCAAGTAATCATTTGCCTGTTACTTTTTACAAATACACGTTGTCTATGATGATTAGAATCTTTCATAAAAATAATAAGAACGGATATTCATTGATTTCTTGTAAGTTGCCTCACATCAGTTTATGCACCAGTTTCTGGGGGACTGATCATTTCAACACAATGAAATGACGTTCAATAAAATAACAGAGGTTACTTTGGGTCATTGGGAAATATTTCTCTTCCAGCATTGTGAGTCAAGTGCACACTGACAGAATTCCAAGTGTAATTTCCTGATGGCACTAGATGGCATCAAATTACTGCAGTTCAGATCTGCTGCCTCTCTCTGTACCCCTCCTCACATGAGAGTGAGTTCAAGTACGTTACCACAGGGCGCACTGTGTGGACTGATGTGGCAGGTGTTTGACAGAATTACAGCACGCATGGCTCTCTCTCTCTCTCTCTCTCTCAGACACACACACACACACACACACTCACACACACACACACGCCCACTGTGCAGGGTGTATCTGAGGCCAGACAAGCTCCTCCTGGCGGTAACCCCGCCCCAAACAGAGACGTCACCGAAGCACAGTCGTGACGCACGGACGCACCGCTGTCCTCATCCGTCCTGGAGCAAAGCATCATCAAAACCATCATCCATCACCCTCTCTCTCTGTCTCTCTCTCCCTCCCTCAATATCGCATCGTTATCTTCTTAATGTAACTTCTGAGTGATCGGGGGAGCAGGCACCGTGTGGAGAGCCTGGTCCGAGGACTCCGCCACTGACGAACGGCGCACCGGACAGAGCGGATCACGGCACAGAGAGTATCTGGGATAAGGCTGCGTCTCCCGGTGGATTTGGGCTCGGTGTCTTTATGTTTACCTCGGTGGATGTTACAGCGCACACACTCGCTCTGTCTGCGGATTTGTTGCCAGTGACTGCACACACTCCACCCGTGAAGCCGCGTGTCACCACTTTATCGCCCGTGTACGACGACCTGTGTTCATGTGTTGAGTCGGGACTTGTGTTACATTTTGTCAGACAATGTCGCGGTTCCCTCGAGTCTGATTTTTGTCGTAGTTCGTGGAGAAACCTCCTGTGCGTAATTATCGCGTAAAACGAGACAAGTTGGGTGCGCAAAGTTTTGGTGAAGGCGGGTCAGCATGGCTATGGTGGCGTGGAGAAGTACCGAGGGCGTCGGGGACAGCCAGGGGACCCTGTCCTCCCCGGTGTCCCAGGTCGCACCTCTGTCTCTGCCCGCGGAGCTGGCGGGACACATGAACCCGGCGGCAGCGGTGGCTGCAGCGGCAGCGGCAGCGCAGGGCGCGCCGCCGCCGCCCAATCCGTCCAGCAGCACCAGCACCACCGCGACCACCACCACCACCAACAACAACACCTCCTCTTCCTCCTCCGCCTCCTCCTCATCCTCCATGGACAAACAGCAGGGCCAGCAGATCGAGTGCATCGTATGCGGGGACAAGTCCAGCGGGAAGCACTACGGACAGTTCACATGTGAAGGATGTAAGAGCTTCTTCAAACGCAGCGTCAGGAGGAACCTGAACTACACCTGCAGAGCCAACAGGAACTGTCCCGTGGACCAGCACCACCGCAACCAGTGCCAGTACTGCCGCCTGAAGAAATGCCTCAAGGTCGGCATGAGGAGGGAAGGTACGAGCCGGTGTCCTCCTCCTCACCCTCCTCCATCATCATCATCATCATCATCACCTCACATCACAACACAACACAACACACAGCGCTGCACGAGCCGTCTGTTGTATAAACTCTACGCGTGCGGTTGTGTAGCCTGGATAATGCGTGCACCAGTCTGCTGTGTACTGTGTGTACTGTTGTCTTTGTCTTGTCCTGACACACATACTATGTCCGCCTGTTACATTTCTATAACACGTATATTATTGTTATTATTATTATGATTATTATTAATGTTGTTATTATTATTATTATTATTAGTAGTAGTAGTAGTAGTAGTAGTAGTAGTAGTAGTAGTATTCTGTCTGTCTCGGACACCACTGTCTGCACTGTGTATCTGATGTCACATCCAGCTAGCATCCTGTGAATTGTAGCATGTATTGTTGTTGCTGCGCGTCCGTCACACGCGGTCATTGTGAAGCTGCAGCCGCCTGAAGCCGCTGGGATGTCACGTGCTCGAAGCGGACGCGACTTTCCTGTAATTCCCATGATTATTTCGTTTAAATTGGAGCCTTCAAGTGCGTTTCAGTAGATTATGTGTGTAAGCGTGTGTACGTGTGTGTGTGTGTGTGTGTATTTATAATGCACAAGCGGGGTGTGCAGGCCCAAACGCCGCCTCCTGTAACCCAATACAAAAACGAATACAAAAAAAATCGCTTAATAAATTCTAATATTGTGTTCAAACAAATTTAACCACCACCAAACCCTCCAATACACACACACACACCTCTCTATGTGTGTGTGTGTTTGTGTATATATATATATATATATATATATATTATGGCATGCCGTTCAGGAAATAAAACCTTGAATATATGGAATGAAACTCTGAATATATGGAATGAAACTC